>JAOCNB020103582.1:0-11401 GCA_026546465.2 Palythoa caribaeorum | reverse complement strand
AGTTTTTGACCTAAATCAACACTTAATGGCCTTTGTGCACCAAAGTATTCAATAAATATCAATTTTGTTTAAAAATCTATCCTTAGGTTTGTTATTAAGAGAGCCGGTTAAGGCATGGGTGATGAGAACCTTTTCCTGTTAATGTGCTACATATGCTTTTACTGAAAAGCATGTTTGATAGATGATGACGAAGCAGTGTTTTTTTCCATTTAAATCAGGTGGTAAAGAGGGTCCCAGATAATCACGGTCTTAATTTGAAAACTGTAAAAGAAGACTTTTTTTGTAGAATAACGAATCGCGGACTTAGTTTTGACCCAATAACGCCTTACGAAAAATTCCTTTATTACCCTGTTAAATTGCTAAATGCACCTTTTTGAAACAGTATGCAATTTGAAACAACTACCAACTTGAAAGAAATTGAATTCTTAGTTACCAAATCGATATCTTATTTGTGTTTTGAGAATAAAATCAAATTAACGGTTTCAAACGAAACTTCATACATGAAGTTTTAAAACTGTTTGCTGCAACAGTTGTAGACGTGCCTTGTTTTCATTTGGTAAACTCGAGAATTACTTTCTAGTCCCACAAAACCAACCGACAAGATTTTTCTTCAGTGAGTTTAATTAAACTGACGAAGAAAGAGAAAGCCGCTATAATATTTACTAAATCCCTTTTTTTTAAAACAATTTTTCTGTCTGCTTGGATGCAATATAAAAACTTAAAATATCATTGGACAATGGTACCCGTTAATCGAGATGGGTCAAGCGCTAGCTACCGTATTTATTCGAATAAACGCTGCCGTCGAATAAACGCCGCGCCCAAATCATGAAAAATTTAATAAACGCCGCTGCGTTTATTCGAATAAATATGGTATTTCCATGCATACTTGGTAGGTTTTTTCTGTGTATCTTTAAATTTATTGACAATAAGTTTTTCTAGTTCCAACAGTGCCCAACAAAGTTAGACAAAACTCACGAATAGTAGTTATAAACACTACGGTCAAGGTATCTTTTAATAAGTAATAATAAACATTCTAAAAATTCTACTATAAAACTTCCTTTTCAAAAGCGCTGTATAGTTTTAAGAAGCAAACCATCTACAAACAGATCTCCCTAAAGTAAATATATTGTTTTGCGTTTTTATTAAGAAAATAAAACCCCCGAGCAATTGTGTATTGTCCATCGCTCAGTGTTTATTGGCAACAAAGTTTGTTTAGCGCTTCATTTGGTATCAATCGGTTTTTGTATAGCCAGTGAAAATCTAAAATGGTAAAGATATTATATTTCGTATCAAAAATGTTCCCAGGTATAAGTATTGCAGGTGGAGGTTTGACTATTTTACAAATGTATTACGATAGAGTCAGATTACTAAAAGGTCCTAACTGTTCGACATCACTTCTTCTGTGTGAAATTTAGATCATTGTTTTGTCTAAAATTTTCTGTTTAAAATAGCAGTCAAAAATAACTTCAAACTATTCATCCTGAATATAAACACATCATACCAGCCAAGGGCCCACTCCAACTCCGTAAAGACTCCGCGATTAAGAGCACAACTTATTAAGGTTAGGTGACTTAACGAAATTTTTGGCAATTTAAGTAATTTGAGACGACTTTTTGACTTCGTGCGACCTAAGGCGATTTAAGCGAAAACTGTTTAAAAATCAACTACGACATTAAACGACTTTTGACGACTTAAGGTTGCTGAACACCTTGAGTGGTGTTTCTGATTTTTATACGATATCTCACTTGATATTTATCACAGACCCATAACCCTATACATCACTGGAAAGCTTAAGACATTCTCTAAATGATTATTTTAATTATGTTGATATATTTGTTATCGTAAGGACGAACTGACCCTCTACTTTCGATTCAATTTTTTCCCTTTATGAAGTCAACAGTAGCTCAGATCTTAACTTCCGCTAGTGTTTGTTACCTTTTTAACTTTGTCAAAGTGTGCCGATCAAAACCGTGTCGGCGATTTTTGTTTGTGAAAGCCGATCATCTTTTATATTTGTTTGTAGAAAATTGCAAATAATTTTAGCCGAGAGGCATAGAAATTGATTGATAAAAAATCCACTAGGAATTCTTTTCAAATTCGCTGACACTGTTTTGTTCTTTGAGTATTTCTCTATAGTGCCAAATTTCGTGGCAAAATAACAAAAATTCAGAGAGCATCGATATTTTTATAACCCTCAATTTTGTAAGAACTGAAACCGAGGAAACAGCATTTGAACAATGAATCGTGTAGCTTCCCGAGTGTCGATAGAAAAATTCATTTTGCAATAACTCGCGAACGAAATTAGCTATTGAAATTTTCTGATATAAAAGATCTCTTTCAATAAAACAACATGCTTTTCTTTTTCAGTTTTCAGTTTTATTTCACATTTCAAGTTGTTCAGTAACCTTACATTCATGTGAAGTGAATTTTGTTTTGCGTTTATTGTACCTTTTTGTGTATTATATTTTACAAAATGAGAAATGAAATTTGAGAAAAATAAATAGAATTCGACCTTTTGGGAATCTGAAAAGGCTAGTTTGGCTGCAATGAAGCAGTTGACCGTTTTGTTTATTCGAAAAAAATATACTGCTAGTGTTGTTTGATCAATATTGACTGACAGCGGTGTCATGATGTCTCTCTCTGATCATAACTGAGAAGAAACCCTCCATGCAGCCAAACAGCAGTAGCACCAAAGAAAACTGATCAGGCCTTCTGCCATTCTGAATGGTTAATTAATTGCAACCCTAAAATTGTTCGAGCGGCATATGGTGACAATTTTACTCATTAACACTCAATATTCAGAAAAAGGCAGACGTGAACTACTGCATGAAAAGAAAAAAATTGTCTCACATCCACTTACTAGGCTTCTCAAAGAAATGTTGCACTGAAAAACGTTAGCCAAGAAACAAATTTAGTATTTTCATGATCAGTTTAAGCATATGTTCAAAATAAACATTCTTAATCTTTCCTCAGCCGCGGGTTTGTTTTTATAGTATGTTTCTAACGTTTAATTTGGGCATTTTTCACCCCCAAGCTGTTAAAAAAAGATTTTCAGGATATATAAGGTCACAAACCCAGAACAAAGATTAATTTCAAACAGCGATTTAATTCGTTGTTTCAATCCACGAAATTCTGACATTGGTATAGTTTTTAAAATAAATCAACTAATTATTTCTATGGGGTTTATTTTCTATTGAATATTGTTTTTAAGGTGTCTACGAAACAATTTTTTCATGATTTTGAAGTATTTGATGAATAAAATACGAAATGAAAAAGAAATTCTTTAAAAACAAAATTCGCCTTAGAAATTGACAAGTGGACTGGGTACGAGTTAGCAAGCGTTCTACGTCACAAGTGTGATAACCTTTGGACTTGGAAAATTGGTCAGAAAATTTATGAACTACTATTTGTTTGCTTGTTTTACACTCTCTGCATGCCTATTTTACAAATGTGATTGAACTGAAGCTGCCAACAATATGACGATAAAAACTGCGATTTTAACGACTTTGGCTGCCCCGTGGATTTGCTGATAGAAAAAAAGTTTTTCTAATTATGTTTTGATGATTTTCCATATCATACATCTGTAACTTTAAAAGCATAAAAAGAAAGTCGTTTCATTGGCACCTTAAGCAAACAGACAATTAAAAATTTTAAAAAAAGAACTTTGTTTGGATCAAAAGTTAGTAATTAAAAATGCTAAATCTTAAAAAAAAATAAAAATATGTACACTTATGTTTTAATTGGTATTTAAATGTTTGTGAGTGACGGTCTATCTTATCGAATCCGGTTGAAATTTAGAAGCAATATAAACTAGCGAATTAAAAGCTATCATGCTTCAGTTAGGTATGTTTAACAGGAAACTTACGACATTTAGTTCTTTAAAGACTTTGTTAGACTGATAACGTATATTTATTTTTTGTTATACCCAAAATAATTGATAAGACTATAAATTGGACAGCTGTTTAGTTGAATTTTGCCAAAGGCAAAGTATCTAGTTGTTGTATGAAATCAGGTAGACAAAATAGTACATTGAAAAAGATTTCTGTGTAACCAAACCAAAACCAATACAGTTTATTTGAAGTAATACCGTAAAACATTTAAAAACATCTAAAATTTTAGTGTTTTGTGGCTTTGAAAATCAAAATACTTGAAGTGGAGATAAAATAAGAAAATGAAGATTTGCTCGTTTTGTTTTAAAAAACATGATGTGCGCGAGCGTTGATTTTAAATCTATTATGTTTATATCTGCAAACGCTAGACATATTTGGTTGGCGTTTATTGTGTGGTGCACGATAAAGAGATATGAAGCAGTTACTTGGCTATCTCATGGACTGATCTGATGAGTTTGTATTCTGTGCATGATATGATTTGGAGAATAAAGGTATGTGGGTAGAGGCCCACCACTTATCTCTATATTTGCAACATAGTATAGGCAAGGACAGAATACGAGTTCATAAGATTCTACCCCAGTAACCAAGTTTTCACTATCCGTGTATAGCGCGCTTACCTACAAGCTAGACCACTGAAATCCAATCGACTTGTTTGGAAGTTTTAACAAAGATCGGATTAGAAAATATCCCAAAAAGTTTTAAAATCATGAAAGATAACCATATCAGATATGATAACAAAGCACGAAATACGTGCAGCACTTAAATTAGTCTGAACAACAGGAACTTTATCGCACCCCGAGATACTTGCGTTTCTTTAAAAGAAATAAAATAAACCTCATTTATATGATAACGGAAGTTATACTTTTCCAAACGAAAATAAGTATTTTGACAATTAGCATACGACCATGTCAAATTTCAATTAGGTGTCTTTTGAACGCTGTTTGCTCTAATGAGTTTAGACACCATTAAAAAAAACCAAAAGATTTTTGACCTTAATTTTTAGCGAGCAGCATCGGTTCCTCGGGTGATTCAGTGAGCTGTGTTGGCTGCAGGCGAACAGTAAAATTTTAAGTTCTATCAACTAATCCGGCACAGGTAACATGTAATCTATTAAAAAGGTTTTTAAGTAACTTAATTTGAAATAGCGGGACTGGAATATTTCAATTCGGATTATTCCATTAAGATAATGCAGCTGGCAGAAGATATAGAATTGAATATAAGTACGTCCTCCTACGCCAAAACTGCATTCTAACTATTAACATTTTCATAGTTTCTACGTCAATGGACTTGCTTGGTATTCATGCAAAAACAGCAACAAATTACAACTCGTAGCATTTAAAAGAGAATTTAAAAGGGGGTCGAAATAACTGGAACAATCCAAAATTCACGGCCTAAAGGAGAGTAAACAAGTCTTTCTCTTCAAAGTTTCCATCTGCATAAAAGCTGAGCACTGTAGCGGCTCTGTGAACTCTTCGAAACTGCCTGATAGCAGTTACAATAGTTTCTAAAACAGAAACTCTAAGGAAATAAGGTGAGGACGTTCAAATTGTTACCCATGAATGAATTACACACAGTTACACCATCGAAAAGCTAGCAACAATCCATCAGATATTCACCTTAATTATGGCTGTGACCGTTGCTTGATTCCTGGCGCATTCAACTGTTCGTAGAGGCGCATTGAGTTGCATCAACGAATTCTTTTGTTGCAGTAAACTGTAGTTACAGGAATCCAAGTTTTCCGCTCTTAATCACAAGCCACACAAAGTTAAAGTATTAACTACATCATTTTCAACTTTTTTGCTTTATTTTCTTGATGTTAGTATTTGGTCTAACTTAACTTACAATACAGACAAGTCTGTGTAGCATAGGCATATCCGCGACCTCTGGCAGACTCCTAACATTGTTAATTTTTTACAGTTTTTTGCAATTTTCAAAACTTGGTTTTAGCACTGAAATATAGCTAAGAATTCAGTGGCAACGAGGATTATGAACTTTCTTAGTTTGGTAACTTTGAGAAATTTTTGCTCTTTGTAATTAAACAATTGAAGAGATGTTAAAAAAAGACCGTTAATGCTAATTGTTAGATATCCATTTAGATTTTCCAGAGATTTTAACGCACAGAGACAAGGGGGACTGAAGATCACTGTTTTACAAAACACACTATCAAAACGTGAGATGAAAAGGAGTTTGGTTTTGATTGTTTGGGCCTTGGGTCATAGGAGTGGGCTGTGGCTATTTTAGGCTAAGTATATTGAGGAAACGCTAAAAATGCATGCCATTGCAATTGTTGTTACCAGATCCACTGGAAGGATTTCAATTTTTGACACTGTTCGTGATTCGATATTTGATATTGAACTGCGGTAGAGAAAATTTGGGGAAAATATTTAACTAAACATGTGCCATAGTAATAGTAATTGCCATGGTAACTCTTATTGTATGTTTACATGTATGCAATTTGCGTAGGCAGCATTGTGTTTTATGAAATTAGCTTAATGTACCTCATGGTAAATAAACATGGTATTGTATTCGTAAAGGAGAGTAAGAATTGTTTTCAAAAGGAAAGTGTTTGAAGTAAATAAGATTGATAAGATAAGCAACTAACGCCAGTCAAACAAACTGCCGGTAAAAGCCACTTGAAGAATCATTATAAAATGGAAAAGTTACAACTTCTGCATCCAAGGTCAGATCTATCTGATAAATCACTCAAAGTTATCCAGTTTTTCTCCTTTACCTTCTTTAGAGAAAGTTTCCTTTCGTTTTTACTTTTTAAAATAGCTAATTGTCACTTTCGGCAAGATTAGAAAACGAAAACTAATATAAAGAAGTATACTGTAGCTGAAGGAATTAATAAAAGAAAAAAATAGAAAACATTTATATTGTTAAAATGTTAGAGGAGCTCAATTTGAAAAAAAAAAAAATTGGCTACATGATATACAGTAAGGTGAATCGATCCATTAAAACAAAATTCTGAACAAACAAGATGAAGAAAAGGAGCTTGCGTTACTAGGGGTTATGCAGCGCTAAAGCTAAATCCATTTACGAGCCTAAGTGGCTTACTTTAGCCGATGCTTATTTCCAGTTTTTGTAGTGTTTTAAAAGCAGATGAGAGTTAATAACTCCCCTTGGATGGGACACTAATCCATCGCAGGTTAGCCCCCAGCAGAAGCTGGTACTCATTTTACCAACCTTGGGAGGATAGAAAGCTGAGTCAACTTTGGCGGAAAAGGAGGTCACACAAATGTTCAACATTTTGCTGAGCCGGGGTTTAAAACCCAAGACCTTGTGGTTTGAAGGTACTCCTCATCTGTATCAAAAATACCCATATAGCCCACACCCTTTCCCCCTTCCCCACACCACCGTTCCCGGGAAACTAATTAGCAACTCGAAAAGCAACCACTCCGGCATTATTTTTTTAAAAAACATATCATATTTCCGTGCACTGAAACATTATATCATCAGCTTTAAGCTCCATTAACAGTTTGTCAGAAAAAACAAACAAACACTCCATACAGGTGTTAAGAAAAGATAGAAAAATAAGCTTTTAGTTAAACTTTTATAGTACCTTGACACGATTTTCAATCTGTCACTGCCACGAGACAGAATGGTGACGATAACAGTTAGTATTTACTTTTTTAAAAAAGCTTAAAAGCCGATCAGCGTCTGTTTGATAATTGAAGACTTGCCGGTAGCTGTCGAAAATGCATTTATTAAACCATCCTTAGGTAAGTTTGTTAAACGTTTTGAATCGTAAAAAAAGAAAATTGAAAAAAAAAGAAGTTTGTGTTTTAGTGATAATTTGAATTACGACGCTTCGGGTACAGTAATAGGTTTAACACTAGTATATGATCACAAACTGAAAACGCAAGTAATATTTATAACATATGTGCAATTGTTGCTTTCTCCTTATATTAACATACTATATATTTTCTTCTTCATGTTATAGAAAAAACGCTATGGCTACAGTTAACGCCACGACTCATCTTTGTCAACCAAGTATCGATCCTGTTGTTTTCAGCGCCATGATAACCACAGCGTTTTCAATTCTACTGTTTTTCTCGGTCATTGGTAATTCTGTGGTACCATGTATCGTCTACAGAAACTCCGAGATGCACAATAGTATTAACTACATCATTGCCAACATGTCCATCGCAGATTTAATTTTCTCTATATTTGCTTTTTCAGTGAAAATCAAAGAAGAATATCTTCAAAATCGTTTGATGCAGGGACCGCTAGGTTTAGTACTTTGCAAATTTCCTGCTTTTATTACAGAAATGTCTGTTGTGGTTGTCACTATAAGCCTCTTAATAGTTTCAGTAGAAAGATACATTGCTGTCAAATATCCCCTCAAAACACACCTTCTTCAAAACAAGAAAGTTTTTATTATCTTCGTTTTCATTACGTGGATATTTTCCATGATAAGTTCTTCGCATTCTTTGTACTCTCAGCGTTTATACTCAACTGTGAACGGAACCAGTTACTGTGAGTATAACTGGTCTCCTGCCTTTAACCATAAAGAGGCCGCTAAAATAGAGTTTCTTATAACCAAAGTTTTGTTTCTATTAATCCCTTCCGTTATTATAGCATACATCTATTCTGGTATCATTATTTCCCTAAGAAGGAAAAAACATCCTGGTAGTCTTTTAACACGACAAAAGATACGAAAGGAGAGAAACGACAGACGTGTTACGTATATGCTGTTTACGGATGTTATTGTATTCTTTGTTCCCTCATTAGCTGCAAGCATTTACATAGTGTTTTTCTTCTGGGACACACTTTCACTGCCTTGTAACGAGAAACTTGCAGTAGGCTGGGTGTTGTATTATTTATCATTTGTTCATCCGGCATGTAGTCCATATATTTACTGCGTTTTTAACTTGAGGTACAGAAAAGGCTTTAAGGACATTATCTGTGGCGTTTGTGTTAAAAAAAGCCGCAATAACTTCAAGAAAAAAATCGATCGCCTCGGCCTTTGTGCGTTAAGACAAGATGGAAGACGTCGACTCTCTACTTTCAAAAACGATACTTCTTTCACTTCAGCAAACCTTGTCAGGAAGACTACACTTTAGACTGAATTGTTTAAGGATGATATTGACACCGGAAGTATATAAATGAAACTCGTATGACTTGCAGTAGTTGATTAAAAGTTAAATATGTAAGGACGAACTAATGTTAAGAGCAACAATTAAATTCAAATTAAACTTCAAACGTAATACTTTCAGTAAATTGGACCTACAGTAAACAGTTCTAATTTTCTTGGCAATAGTTTTGGCTTTTAATTGCTACAAATAGATCAAATATCCATCACGTTATCCTTCTTGTAACCGTTATTCTTCCTTCCTTCAACAGTCTGATAGTTCCTTCCTTGCTTCCCTCCATCTATCCATCATTCTTGCTCCCTTCATTTCTTCCTTCTTCCCTCCTCCCTTTGTTCCTACCGTACTTCCTTCCTTCCTTCTTCCCTTTCTTCCTTCCTTCCTCCCTTCCTTCCTTCCTTCCCTCCTTCCTTCCTCCCTTCCTCCCTTTCTTCCTTCAATCAATCCATTATTCTTTCCGTCCTTCCATTCATCCTTTCTCCCTTACTTCCTTTTACGTGCCTATTGTTTCTTTCCCCCTTCCTTCCTCCCTTTCTTTCTTTCTTTCTTCCTTCCTTCCTTCCTTCCTTCCTCCCTTTCTTTCTTTCTTCCTTCCTTCCTTTCGTTCTTCCTTCCTTCCTTCCTTCCTCCCTTTTTTCCTTCCTTCTTCCTTCCTCCCTTTCTTCCTTCCTTCCTTCAATCAATCCATTGTTCTTTCCATCCTTCCATTCACCATTTCTCCCTTCCTTCCTTCAATGTGTCTATTGTTTCGTTCTCCCTTCCTTCCTTCAATCAATCCATTGCTCTTTGCATAATTTCATTCATCATTTCTCCCTTCCTTCCTTCAATCTGTCTATTGCTTATTTCTCCCTTCCTTTCTTCCTCCCTTCCTTTCTTTCTTCAATCTATCCATTGTTCCTTCCTTCCTTCCATCAGTTTTTTCTTCCTTCCATCCTAATTCCTTCGTTATTTTTTCTAATTCCTTTTTTCCTTCCTAATTCATCCATCTATCCATCCATCCTTCCTTTTTTCCTTCTTCCAACTAAAAGCATTTCCTGCCGGTTAGTCTAGTTGGTAAGCTGCAAGTTTGCCGTGCGGACGGTTCGAGGTCAAGCCATGACTGGACTTCACAAAGGGTCTTAAATAATTGAAAGATTATTGCTGCCGAGCGAATTCTCCTACCTATTAGTTCCATATGAATTTCTTAGGATGTCTAACTTTTTGCTAAGTTTTAGGTGCCCTTTCCCTACTCAATCCCTCCCCCTTAAAAAAAATTATGACCCACCTGTGGCCAAGGTCGGCCCCAGACTTACGCTTCGCACCTTTTTTTATCATGTGATACTTATGTTTTTGATCTCTGCGAAGGCATACGAACGAATGTATTTTATACAGCGGTTTTCAGTCAGTTTTCTAGGATATGGATAAGTTTTAAGTTTATTTCAAGTCCTTTTAATCGGTAAAACTCAGCATACAGCAGCGGCTACACCACCCCTACTCATAAAAAGCAAAAGAAAACATACCGCTGCACAAAATATTTTGTTATTTAGTATCACCTAACTAGTAGACTAGTGCAAAGCCTGCATTTTGATTGGCTACGTTACTGGAGGACTATTATAGTAATAGTAATCGAATAGCGAAATTCGCTGGTTTTGAAAACCTATCAAAACAATAGCGGCTGCTTCGCGTTTTATGTTTTATGCTGTGTTAAGGAAGATTGTTGCTGTGTGAAGGAAGATCCGTTGAGCTGTGTGAAGGAAGATTGTTGCTGTGTGAAGGAAGATCCGTTGAGCTGTGTGAAGGAAGATTGTTGCTGTGTAAAGAAAGATTGTTGCTGTGTGATGAAAGATTGTTGCTGTGTGAAGGAAGATCCCTTGAGCTGTGTGAAGGAAGATTGTTGCTGTGTAAAGGAAGATTGTTGCTGTGTAAAGGAAGATTGTTGCTGTGTGAAGGAAGATTGTTGCTATGTGATGGAAGATCCCTTGAGCTGTGTGAAGGAAGATTGTTGCTGTGCGAAAGAAGATCCGTTGAGCTGTGTGGAGGAAGATTGTTGCTGTGCGAAGGAAGATTGTTGCTGTGCGAAGGAAGATCCGTTGAGCTGTGTGATGGAAGATTGTTGCTGTGTGAAGGAAGATTGTTGCTGTGTAAAGGAAGATTGTTGCTGTGCGAAGGAAGATCCGTTGAGCTGTGTGAAGGAAGATCGTTGCTCTGTGAAGGAAGATCGTTGCTGTGTGAAGGAAGATTGTTGCTATGTGAAGGAATATCGTTACTTTGTGAAGGTAGATTGTTGCTGTGTGAAGGAAGATCGTTGCTGTGTGAAGGAAGATCGTTGCTGTGTGAAGGAAGATCGTTGCTGTGTGAAGGAAGATTGTTGCTGTGTGAAGGAAGATCGTTGCTGTGTGAAGGAAGATCGTTGCTGTGTGAAGGAAGATCGTTGCTGTG
>JAOCNB020103548.1:0-11401 GCA_026546465.2 Palythoa caribaeorum | reverse complement strand
GAAAATCAGCAGTGTAAACAGTGTGCAAATTTCGAGGCCTGAGGGCCCTTTTCGATCATAAACCAACCTGATTATTACCCGTGTAAACAGTTAAAAAAGATTAAAAAGTGGTCCGGCGGACCAGGTTTTTTCTGTAGTGTAAATGGGGCTTTAATGTGTCAACATATATCTTTGTATGTTGTTCAGTAATAAGAAAGAAAACATTCCGGATTCTGAACATCACGGGCAAGCTACACAAACTTAATGCACTTTTTCTACCACAGATTTTATATATTTCAACAGCTAAAACTTATTACCACAAACTTCGTAAACTTTGAACCTGAGTTTTATTTCTAAGGGTTTCCTCAGAAAATGAAATTATTTTTAGTCACGTTCACGCATACGAAAAAAAAACAGACAGAAAGCCGTAATTTTTGTAAGTATATTAACACTTTATATTAACAATCTCAGCCTATAAATAAATACGGACACAGGAATAACTTTGTAGAGAGAGAGAGAAATATATAGAGAACTGAGCTCAGAACAGAACTGAACTGAGTCGAGAAAAAGATCAAAAGCCTACGCTCTCGGTACATCCTGAGTTTTATCTAATGTGCGAGTTGCTCAGCTAATTCCCCCAAGAGGAAGAGTATAAGTAGGGAACGACAAAGCCAAATTTACTACCTTTCATATTAGCTGTTTAAATTTCTCAAACTCTAGCTAGTTTCCTTGTTTGTTTATGAAAACCCTAAAATCTAAAGGTTCTTAAGTCTTTAGACCCTACTTTAAAATCAGTCTGGAGACGAAGTTTTCTCACGGTACTAAAGCTAAAATGTGTTACCCTAGTAAACAAATAAATCAAAACTCATAATAGTTAAGACTTGAGGTTGTTTTTTCACTGAGACAGTCAAGGTCAATGCGAAAGATGATAAAAATATGTGATTTATTTCAAAAATTTAAGTTACCTATGTACTTTCGTAATAATATTATGCTGTCCCGCACTTATACTCAGTTTCCCTGGAAAAAAGGGTTGTCCGGCATGAGTGTGCACATATCGTAGAACATCCGGGAAATTCTGGCCGCTGACTGGTGTATTCTGAGAAATGATCAGTACCGAGTTCTAAAGTTCTAAAAATTTGATTTTGTCTTAGGTTTCTATCATCATGCCCGTAAGTCTTTCTTCGCTTAATATTATTTTTATAGCGTCATAGATTGACCTAAAATAGATTAGACCTAGTCTTAGGATTTCTACTTAGCTATTGGTGCTGTAACGTTACAGTAACACATTAATTACAATACTTACAGCGTTTGTAGAGATGACGGAAACACACCGGCCGGTATCGCCCATATATTATTACCACTGAGACTCCTACAAAGTAACGTGTTGTCATTAGCAATATAGTATGTGCCGGGCTACAAGAACGTAAAAATACAGTTTATTTACTATGGAAAATGAGTTGTGCTCATGACCTATATTTATAAATGCTGCATTAAAAATAAGACATTACAATTACCATAATATTAGAACTTTAAATGTCTACTTGTAACCTCATTGTTGGTACTTAAATATTTTTCGACTTTCGGATTTCATTATGCAGTAGCCACATGCACTGTAAGAGTTCTTTTAAGTTATGGGCAGTTTAAATTTGAAATAAAATTGAATTTAATTTAATTGTGGTTGTACCCAAATTGTCGAGAATAAGAATTGTTCCATTTCCTCTCAACTTGGAAGATCAGTTTACACCAAAGGATAATTCAGTTTGTATTTGAGATATTTTATGAATTGAGTGACAAAACTTGTTAAGAGGAAACATGGCCAACATAATAAGAGACATCCAACTCATTTTGATTTTCCAGCTGTACAGCATCCATATTATTTAACTCCGGAAAACTATTTTCTTTATTTAAATATATTGAAATCATTATACTTAAAGTTTGTCACACTGGACTGTAAATTAAATTATGAAAATGTGATCATGAAAACTTTCAATTAAATTCAGAGTATGAGAGTCCTCGAAAACAGGCTTTTTTTCACACTGTAGTAACATGGAAAGGTCCTTGATTTTTTAGTTTAGTCCTTTCCGATAACAGTATTTGTGTGTACCCTATAAGATGAAATTGTAAATTAAAAAGTAACAGACTTTGGTTTGTGATGCCACATAATTTCTAATTGTGAAGTAACTTGATCAGATGCCCCATTTAATGATGCAACTGCCTTTTCAAAGATGTAGGGTTTCATGCAACAAAACTGTACAGGTAATTGCAAACAATAGGCCATTTCGGAGTCACATTCTACTGCTCTTAAGCAAAACCATCAAATTAAGGTCAGGCTCTCAAAAAATAAATACAGTAAATATATTAGAAGTTATCACCAGGCCTTGACAGTGGCGTGGTTGGTGCAGTGGTAAGATCTCTGCCTTCTAACCACAAGGTCCCAGGTTCAAACCCTGGCTCAGCCGAGTGTTGAATATTTGTGTGACCGTCTTTTCCGCCAAAGTTGACTCAGCTTTCC
The DNA here is from genome assembly GCA_026546465.2 of Palythoa caribaeorum. NCBI lineage: Eukaryota > Metazoa > Cnidaria > Anthozoa > Zoantharia > Sphenopidae > Palythoa > Palythoa caribaeorum. Next base: position 8,910 of record JAOCNB020103548.1, on the reverse strand, counting down.
ATCCTCCAGAGGTCAATAAAATGAGTACCAGCTTCTGCTGGGAGCTAACCTGTGACGGATTAGTGTCCTGTCCAGGGGGAGTCAATGACTCTTATCCACTTAACACTACAGAAACCGGAGATGAGCGCCAGCTCTAATGGGCCACTTTGGCTGGTAAAAGGATTTAGCTATCACCTGGCCTTGACTTGAAGGCTTTGTTTATGAGCAGTATCTAGATTGTAACTTGGAGATGGCACAGAGTTCCTTCCCCCATCTCCATTTGAAAATCAGACTGTGTGATAGAGATATTGTGGCCAACTGTTGTTAAGATTGTTTCTTATCTTGTCACAGCTGGGCTAAAGGATAGTGCAGTTGGTGGATCATCAATTGACATCAACACAGGTCAGGCCATCCCAAGAACTGTTACCAACTCCTCAAATCCTGGCACTTTTCATAATCCAAATAATGTTATGGCCAACATGGAAACACTACTTGAGAGTATGAATACTGGTAATTGGCAAAATTTTGACATTTCGCAGTGGCAGTCACTGATGGAAAGTATGAAAGACATTGAATTACAGAATTTAGGTTTGGACACTCATCAGTGGCAAGAACTTGCATTCTCCTTCAGTCAATATTTGCAGAGCCAGGGAATAATGCGCGATAATGGCAGTCCAGGTGGCGCAAGTCTGGGCAGTCATTCAAACAGCCTTCAGGTTAACAGCCCTCAGTATTCCAATGGTTCGTCACCACTACAAGGGTCACATACAAGCTATTGCAGTAGCAGTAGCTATGGTAGCACACATTCTGTTCCAAACATCAGAGTCACACCTGCCATGCCACATCGACCACAGCCAAACTTGGAGGAGGATGAGGAAGAAGAAACCTTTGACTGGGATTCAATAATGTAAACAGTTGTGAAAAGTTAAATTCCATCAATGATGGATAAGTAGTAAGAACTCTGTGAGTCGTAATTCGTTAATTTATTTTACATGCAAATTTATTAATACAGTACTTGTGGATCCTGTGATGGGTCAGTGCTTTCGTGTACAGTTCAAGGCACAACATCTAAAAAACATCTAAAAAGACTAAGAAATATGATCCCATTTCATATCACAGCACTGTATTTACCCCTGTTTCACATTTCCATTGAATGTAAAATAATGTTTTTATAAGCAGAGTATTCGAGTGTGACATTGCAAATTATTCCACAATCTTACTTTTGGGAAAATACTTTGAAAATATGGGTGCCATAATGAGTGTATATTATTTTTCAAAAAAATAGACATTGTAGCTGCAATAGGGCTGCTGGCAGCAATAGAAGCTTTGACTTGTTAATTAATGCTTCAAGTGTAAGTTTGTGTTGGAAGAACTTTTTCCTGCCACCGGTTTTTAGCTTGGTAACCAAGAAATATTAGAGCAATTGTTAACCAAATGTCAGCATTACTATCATAAGTATTACATCATCTGGAATCACAGACCGAATTCACTTAATTTGTGAGAGAGTTCGGTAAATTTCTGCATTGCAATAAACATTTGTTCATCTCAGCAACTGCAGAGAGAGAATGTATATATGTATATGTGTGTATATACAAACACATCTATCATAGCTATTTGGTTATAAGACCGCATGGTTTTGTAGCACAAAGCTGGAAAAGCTCCTTTCAGCCACGCCTGATAAATAAGATAACAAAAAACAAAAGTCGTTTTATTTTTATTTTCTCAGCTCACCGTTCAAGGCAACATTCAGGATAGTTACCGGCTTGTTAATAACAATGTAATCTGCACTTGAACTCATTGAATGTGCTTGAAACCTTGTGAGAAGTGTTACATCTTATAACCAGGAAGCTCTGTATCTGTTAGCACAACATTTTACACTGTACTTTATTAGTTCATAGAGGTTGCTTAGAAGTTGTGTGGGTTGATCAGTTTGGGTGTAGGGTCTTTGTTTTACAGTGCACAAATCCAGTTCATAAATTTTAATTATGCATTCAGTAATTAGTATCAGTATTCTGTACATAGTTTTCAATTTTTCTTAGGCACAGTATAAAGCTTTAGATATTGGTAAATACATATTATGCTGTAAATTTGATTATTGTTATGTTAAGGTTCTTAAAAAAATTGTTATCTATTTGTAACTTGGCTCAGTAACGTATTCATATATAACATGCAGTAAAGGTAGTCAGAGTGATTCATTTGGGTGATACCTGTTCCGTTATCCTGATTTACGAAATTGACAGACAAGCTGCAAGTGTAATTTAAGGGTTTTTATAGCAGTAGTGATTACTTTGATGTTATTTTAGGATTTATAAAACTTGACAGGGTTCGTTTAGCTTTCTTGTAACTTACATGGCAGGGCTCCCACGGGGCATGAAAAACCTGGAAAGTCATGGAATTGTAGAATTTCATTTTCCAGGCCAGGAAAGTCATGGAATTTCGATTACGGTCATGGAAGGTCATGAAAAATTTGTGCACTATAACTAGGATTGTACAAAATTACCACGAAGAATAAAAAAAACTCGTTCATTTGCACAAATATCTCAAAGTAACAACTGTTCTTTTTCTTCGTCGTAGCTATTGTGCCAGGGAAAGAGTAATTGAAAGTTCTTTTGATGTATTTTGGCAAAGAAATGAACGGCACAAGGTCATGAAATATCGTAAAAGTTCATGGAAAAAATCATGGAATTTCAAAAGAGTGCGAACACTGCTCGAAACCCTTGCATATTGGTGCCTTTCATTTTAATGCAGAATTATACGGAAGCCCATATCAACCATAGTTTAAAGCCAGAACACGTTTGAGGAATTGACTAAAATCTCTGTCCTTCAAATTCTTTTATCTAGCTTTTTCTCACGTCTTCAGCAAACATTTTAAGGAAAAATTGTCACAAATAATTTGAGTTTTGATTGAGGAATTAGCTGGTAAGAACTATTTGTTATCCAGAGAACTTGGAAGTTTCCTCTTGTATACACTGGACTTAAAATATGCTTGTATAGTAATTAAGTGTGGAGCTAATTTTTCTATACTTGAGAACAACTAAATTTTTTCTGTTGTACAACAGAGTTTTATCTAAAATTGCATTAATTTGCTTGTGTGGTTGACACAGAAGCAACTGGCAGAAGCTAATAGTATAATCTCTCTCTGCCATAAAGCAATGGTCCAAGTAAGAAGTAGGCAATCTCCCTTTGTTGTGCGGCACCTAGCGTTTCCCACACCAGAATATTTTGATTTTCATACTCAGAATTACATCAACTTGTGTACAATATAGTTTTGAAGTAAAATGTAATAAAGCTTCGTTTTATAGCAATATTTTTCATTTATGTTACAATAATTTATTTAAAGCTTCTGATTTTCTGTTTCCCACATTGATTTTTCTTAAATTGAAAGTGAGAAAAGTTTTCACTAGAAGGAAATGATTGAGTAAACTAGAAAGAAAGAAATTTGCTTGCTCATGAAGGTAGAGTCGAATTTCAAAGATGCCGCTGACCTGCCCTCTTTTTACTCGAATCATTAGTTGTAGTCAAACACTGTGTGCTACAGATTTGAGATGTGTTTTTATTTACGGAGCAAATGATAAAGCAACCATGAACACGTTTGCACTGGTCATACAGCTAGAAGATTTGAGACGTAAACGGAAGTTCTTATTACCATTTTCATTATTGTTGTTGTAATTAGTATTGTTGTTGTTGTTATTATTATTATTATTATTTGCTAATACTCTCAGATAAATGGTGTTACTGTAAATCTGGTTTTCATTGGCTCCGTGCAACCAGTTGCCTAGGGTAACCAAGACGTATCCTACATTTTACGCTCCTTTTCTGTCAACCAATCCAGCACTTTTCTAAGAATTCTTGCCGTCCCCAACAGTGCAGATCTCTGAATCAATTCAATGAATGTGTCCACACCGAGGGTCCTCAGATTTTCTTTAAACCTCAACAGTATTGTTCCCAGTGCCCCCACCACTATGGGTATCACGTTTGTTCTTACACCCCACATCTTTCGAATCTCTCTCGCGAAATCTTCAATTGGTATTTCTCTACTTTTTTGTCTTCTTTTACTCTCACACTTCCATCTTCCGGAATTGCCACGTCTATAATTTTGAAACTGTTCTCTCTTCTGTCGATAGTTAATAAATCCGGTCTCCTATAGCCTCAATCTCATGGTCTGTTGTTACACTGAAACCTCACAACAACTTGCAATCCTCATTTTCAAGTACACTGGAACATAGTCATACCACTTCTCATTTCGCTCAAACCCAAATTTTCCTGACGGGTCCCAATAAATTGCCCGATCTACGTTATCGTGTCTCTTTTTATATTCTTATTCTTAATATTCTTATTCTCATCTGTATAGTTTTGTATTGTGTCCAGGGGTAAAGTGTGGTTTCTTATAATCCTTACCGAAAGTATTTTTGAGCCAGTTCTTGTCCAAGCCACTCATATATTGGATTAATCCTTTTAAAAAACCATACAAAATCATCATTTTACTCATTTGAAAAGGTAGATTTTAAAAAAGGTAACAAATCCTCATCGTCATTTTTGGAAAAAAACGATTTCAAAATAACTTAATAAATAAACAAATACAGATTTGAGACGATAATTGTAATGAACAACGTCATATCAGTGGACAAAGTGTTGGACTGCTTTCACGTGATCTGCATCCACTGCGTTCATTCTGTTAATTCCATTGGTCCAATTTCTTGCTGGACAAGTAATTTAATTATTATCGCAGCCAGGTCGCATTAATATTAAGTGCCGAGCGGAGACAACAGTTCTCATCAGTGAAAAAGGAAACAGCAAAGAAAATCCTTAACGCGCAGGAAACCTGGCTAAACTTTGCACTGAAAAAGTCTACCCAGGATCTAGGACTCTGTGCGCACAACTTTGCTGACGTCAACACGTCGCGTTCGTGTTTGATACAATGCGTTAGCTACTTCGTTTACACTGCAAGTTATTGTTTTATCGTTATCATTCCCACTCTTTCAACTAGTTACGTTAAATTGTTTGTTCAACCACTTTGCCCGTTGTGTTTTGTAATTATTGAACTGCAGGCATGATATCAATTTAATTTCAGGCTATGGGTTAATTAGTAAAATAAAAAACAACGAAACAGCGAAGTACAAAACACTTTATGTGAAACAAGGGACCACCAAAACAATGTTTAGTTTATCTTATTTTACTGAAAAGATATATTAGTTAGACTGACCAAAACAGTACCTGAACGCCTCGCCTAACGGGCTGGGAATTTGCTGGTCGCCTTAAATCAGAACTAAATAATGATGCCAGCCCTGGGTCGCGCTGGCGTAAATCTTTTGTTTATTAATCGAGTTTTTCGGGGTTTTTTCCTTTTTACGTGAATGATACAAACAAACATTTGCAAACTGGTCAATTTCTTGCACAAAATAAACAAATAAAGGTTGTTGTTAAACAGAAATAAAGTCCTTGCTTCAATGAGCTTGAATTTTAACTACGGCAACCGACGCGCCACGGCGAAATTCAGCTCAAAATTTGATGTTGATATTCATCATGATTTGGGGCAGCGCTTCGGTTCCAAATAATATATTTTTTGGTAAAATAAACTGAACACTATTTTGATATCTGCCTTGTTTCGCCCACTTCAAGAGTCAGCCTCTCCATGTTATGACACCAGAATGCAAAACCAATAAATGACTATATAGATATAGCGACAGCAAGTACTTGGTTTGAAATATGTCCTGTGGCTCAAATACATTCTAGTAGTTGATTTCTTTCTCATTAATAGTTACAGAGATTGCTTTTTTGACGTGCTCATTTATAAATTTTTAGCTTCCGATGCCACTGAAAGAAATAAAAAAGAACGAATAAGACCCAGTCGATGAATATTGGTAGGGAAATTTATCGGCCTACTTTTGATTTGTTGCAAAGAATGTATCGAAGTTCTGAGGGCTTTCTGTGGTATTTGGTGATTAGCCTGGTCTTCTTTTTGTAGCCTTATGGACTCATTATCTCTGTTTTAGTGTTTATATTTGCGGGCTTCCTGTGGTATTTGGTAATTAATCTTGGCTTCCTTTTGCGTCGTACCTCACGGACTCACAAACGCGGATAATGAGATAGTGTTGAATCATTATAGTGGCTACCGTCTATCGACCCATTAACCACATAAAACGGCAAAATCTTAATACAAAAGATCGTTATTTCGATATTTTAGTTTGTTGATTATTTTTTCGGTAAGAAAGATATTGAAATATATGGAAATTATTATATGTTGTGTGTTTCTGTTAATTAGTTTTGCTTTAAATTTTCCATTTCAGCTTTTTTTGTTGCTTTTTTGCTCTTATTTTTACACAGAGCTTAATTTACATTTTTCGCGTTTCAGCTTTTAATTTCGCATCTTGGTTTTCAAAATAAAAGCTGAGATGCGTTTAAATCGCAACAATAAAATATTAAACTGCTAAATAACGAAATATAAAATGCTTAATGGCTGCACAGTTACACTTATAACAAAAGTGTCGCCTCGAAGTCGCGTTACCAAATCGGTTTCGATTGTCGGCGAATGCTAAAGGTGCGTTTCTCTATGAAAATTGTATATCATTTCAAAAACAAACATTTTTCCTGTTCGGATCCCTTTCTTTTTCTTTGCTGTGAAGATGGCCCTTTTTTCAAATTTTCAGGCCTTTGGCGCATTTGCAGCTGCCTTTGTTTTTTGATTGCTTTTAGTCATTAGAAGCAATCATGGAGATATAGGTTTTGAACAAGATTATAACCCCAACTTGCCGGATGTTGGTAAAAGCATTAGAAGCAATTTTCATCTTCTACACCGGCATCCCCCTCATGCGGGCGATTTTTCCAGATCGCAATATCATTAGAAGACCCAAAAACCTCAAAGAACTATTGGCGCCTTCTGAGTTCCGGTCGCGTACTGGCGCTTATATGCATCAAGGAGGTACCACACCTGGCTGTTTCAAATGCCATAGTTTCCACCACTAATAGCTTCAAGATCAGGTTTCGCAACTACAAGTCCCATAGTATAAAGAATAACAAACGTACATATGAATTATCCAAGAGCTTTCAGACTTTTCTTCAGTTCATTTGTATTTTATTTTCATTTTTTATTCACCAATGTCGATGAAGTTTTTATTAATACTAATAGAGAAGCTTACTGCCTATACTGGATAGCTGAACTATTTACACAAGCTCCCTTTGGGCTTCATAAACGTAATGAACAGAAATCGAGAGATAGAAAACAACTTTTTTTATAGCACTTTTATTGTTATTATTCATATTTTTATCTTTTGTTTTTATTATATTCACACCATGTAATCGCATCTTTAGCTTGACCTTGTATTTTTTAATTTGTAGCTGAAGAAGGTCGAATGACGCGGAAAGTGAGCTTCTTTTAGAAAAAATTTGTATTCTACGTTTTTTACATACATCGTAAAGCTTTGGCAATATTTTGTAAAAAAAGTCATGCCATGAAAAGAAACTATTCATTCACTCAGTTACAGTAATTTTTAAGTTTGCGAAGGAAGTACTGAGAGAAATATGAGCCGTATGAAAACTAGACACAACACGAAAGTCAATTATTCTCATTATTGAGTCTATTATATATTTAGGTACGGTTATTTTTTTAAAATGTCTCGAATTTATTTAAATTTTAAAAGGTTTGTTTGTGAGCAGCGGCGTCAGTTCATTCATACAAGCAGACAGACGGAAATTAGAGACGAATATGATTTTATCAAAATCTTATCAATTTAACCAATACTAAACATGACCATCCCTAATTAATTTTCTGTCTGCAGTCGTTTGTCGGTGCTGTAGACCTTTATAGTTATACTGTTGCTTTATAGGAGACGTTGTATCTCAAATTGAGTTAATATTCAAAAACGTTTGGTTTTGTTCTGCTATTATAGACAACTTGGACTTTTATGTTCGGATTTTAATTACAATAAGGCATTCCCCTTTTTTGTATTTTTAGTCGTTTTCAAGTAAAAATATCAAGTCGGTCGATTGGGTAAAAAAAGTAAAAAAATCGGCTCTTTAGGTTTGCGTTCCTAATATTTACATATATTTAAAGTATAATGTTTTTCTTTATCGTAAATTTGTTGCTTTGTAGCGAGATTAGTGCGCTATGACTGATGTATTCTCTTGGGCATGTTGCGTACAAAAAGTATGATTTACTTGGGCTATTACATACATTAAAACCTGTTCAGTGTATTTTCAAATTTCAAATTTTTTGGGTCGGTCGGACCGGACGACTATAAACATAAAAACAACTGGAATGGCTTAATCAACACTCCGTGTATTTACATTCTAAAAAATCGATGTATTTTCTAGTTTCATACGCAGAACGGCGTGTAACAGATATGAAGAATGAATCATATAAATGACTGATAAAAGCTGGATATTTGCAAAACATGAAGAATTTTCTTTCACCTTCGCATTATTGAATACATTGGCTTGCTTTTTTTTGCAAAACTCGAAATTTTAGGGTTCGTCAGGCGCAAACAGAAAATTAAAACCCCATTTACCAGTAATCACAAAAAACGTAAATTTTTGCACGATTCGGATAAAAATGGCACGCTGAAAAAATAAAATTATGGGCGGATTCTTTGTTTACATGTAACATTTTTTTGGTTCAGCACCGTTGAAATTAGACTTCAAAATTTACACAAGCAAAAGCCCAAATGTATCTTTTAGTACACGTAACATTACCATTTTTATCCAAGCCATGCCAAACAATTAAGGTTTTACTTACAAATTAAGTTTTACAAGCATGGACTTGAAACAACCAAACAAGGAGCAAAATCTTACCGGCTCAGGAACAGTTTTATTGTACTGCCTCCAAACAACAGAACAATATTTTAAAAATTTAATAAAAAACGTTCACTGGCTATATACAATTAAAACATCAAGCTTTCGGCTGTCAGGCTACAACCTTCAATAGATGATCTATTG
>JAOCNB020103522.1:0-11401 GCA_026546465.2 Palythoa caribaeorum | reverse complement strand
GCATCCAGATGCTTTTTTCATTTAGTCAAACTTGCAAAAATGCAGAGTACAGCTGGTGAGACCAAGCGCATTTGCTGTAAGGGCCCCTTTTCCATGAATGACAAACCGTCAGCCGATTGAAGCAAACATGCCAACAATTTTGTCAAATTCACAGTGCCAATATACAGTTCTTCGATATTTACAAGGTTTAAGCCTTCTTAGCCCTTTATGATGAGCTCAGGCACCCAGCAAATGGCCACAAACATAAAAAAATGTGTTATTCTTAACGTTTTGACACTCAAAACTGCTATTTACTAAACTAATTAGATTATGGCGGCCATGGTCACGTGATGGGCTGTTATGTGTCATCATACATATATGCTATACCCAGTCTCCCCTTATTTATTTATGGTGAAAATCGAGTTTAAAAACACCCACCCCCTTCTACTTCAAGCACCTTATTTTCTTATATTTCTGACTGTTGATCCCCCTTAAACAATTACGACCGTGTTTAAATGTACAATCAGACTCAATTCGCGCTAACGTCTTAGTCTAACTTATGCAAATTAATGACTTCGAACTCTGAGTTGCTGTATAAATCGCATAACTTTTTCAGTCTTGACAATGTCGCTGAATCGTCGGACTTGTTTTATCGTTAGTTTTTGCCAGTTTATGTTTATCTAAATCACTGTTGATTATAATAATAATGATAAAAATAATAATAATAATAACAACAACAACAATAATAATAATAATGATAGTAATAATTTTAGTTTCAGTTTTAGATTTTGCAAATGCGAGTTTTTTTCCGTCAGTTATATGTTTGTTTTCGTTTTAATGTTTGCTTACTTAAAACGAGCACATATTTGATGACTTATGGCCAAGCTGACATTACTCTTGTTCCAACACGCGAAGTTTTTGCTTAATTTGTCAAAGAGCTGTTAGCTAAATGTTATAAGTTCGACATACACTCGGTTTACGGTTTGGTTTATTATAAAGTTCAGTGACAGTTTTAATGTCCTTTTATATTTTGTAAGTTTGTGTTTATAACAGGATAATGTTATTGTTCTGTAAAGATTGGATGTGGACAAGGTTATCAGTTGATGTTTCTCTTTAAAAGAACAACAAAGCTTTTATCTATAATGGTTTATTCAAAAACAACGGTTGGAAAATACATTCAAATGAATTTTCTGAAGCCACGGTTTACTCATGACATTGGTTGACAATGATTTTACGACCTTCGCGTTTCATAAATTACCGTGTTTGGTTGAAAAGAAAAAAATAAATACAAATATGTTAAAGATTTTTTTAACTTTCTTTAAGAAATGAAATGTAAAACAATTGTTGAACAAACGCTACTGAACGGGAATAAGAGTCAACTTTGAGTTAATGATGAATCCTTTATCCTTTCCTTACAATAAGAAGGGGAAATCTCTTCGCCATAGACTCGATAATAGCATCAGTTTTTATTCCAGTTAAGTTACATATTGTACTTTTCACTTTTTCCGAGAACTCCGCGTATTTTCACTCTCCGATACAAAGCCAATTAAAATTAATTGGAATACCAGTACCAACACTCCGCTTTTAATTCCCAAAGTATTTTGTAGCGTTACTTGGGATGTGTTACATAAACTAATGAGACTTAACTGCGTTTTGCCAGGAGGAATCATGTTTGATAATTCTTTGGCTGATACAACTGTGTGACGAAGGTTAGTGTTTACTCGTTTTTTTTTTTGCTTTGGCGTGTTAAGTGTGACACAAAATAAGGCAGTATAATAATACGTAGTTAGGTCTTATAAGAATTCAAATACAGTAGTAATCACACTGGTGATTTACTTTTAGCTGCCAAATAAACATCCCGGGATTTTTATTGATTTTTCGGTTTTTTCTCCATCCCCCTTGAGAGCTTATTAGGAACCCCCGTTTGTTAATTTTTCAATTTCTAGTACGATCATCAAGTGGTCAGAATTTCATAATATAAAGTTTACTAATCAGTGTCATGTTTGGTGTTCGTCATTGCATGGTTTTCTTCGGATTACAGTGCGGGAAACAAGAATCTAGAGTTAAGAATTCAATAAATTTGCCCATACCTTTGCTAGTCTCTGTTGTCTTGTTTTAAAGACATCGTTTTGCTATCTAATCAGCTTATATTTTTAGTGTTTGCGTGAGCCAAATTGCTAGCGTGATCTTTTTTCTTTAGCTAAGAAGAATTTTCATATCCTCTTTGATCGTCTTCTCCAGCTCACAGTGACTGGCATTTGGGACAGGTTCGTAAAGTAGGAACTAATGTGTAACGTGTTAAAGTGCAACTAATCCCTTTTCTGATTTTTTGGCCACTGAAAGCTGTGGAGATACTGGTTGAAATAAAAAAAATGATTATGGAAATTGGCCGAGTATTTTATATTATATACCCCTTTGAATATCGCGCGCGTTTGGTTCACTACCGGGCAATGGAATAAATATCGGAAGTCTGGGGTGATCCAGCTGTGACGTCACTCACGGCGACTCCATCTTTAAGTTCTGTCTGGTTATCACAACCAGCAACACAGCCGACTTTTTAAGAATTGTTAGTCAAATGTATTTCCGTATGAAAAAAAGAAAATTTGTACTAATTGTCAATTTTAAAAGAATAATTTTCCTCAGGGCCGTGAGTGATCAACATAAAACTCAGAATCCTACCCATACTCCTATGAGCTCAGTTGTGTCCGAAATGGCGGTAAATTTGAAGCAAAAATGGCAATTTCGTGGCGCGATAAAACAAAAGGGATTCAAGCTAATCAAAACACATTTTCAAAGAAAGTGTGCAACATAGCATAGATTCCGAATACGTTAAAATTCAAAATGGGGTTAGTTGCACTTTGAAAGCTGAGGCAACTTTAGGTGTATAATTTCACACATGCTTAGTCTCTGTTATCTTGATCGTAAGCGGTAAATGTTGCACGTTTGGGAAACAACAACAACAACAACAATCTTTATTTGTGCCTTTGAGTGCTATTACATTTACATAAATATTGGTGGGTGACACAAATTTTCAGCATGGGCACCCTGTAGAATGGCAGAGCCAATCGGGCTAGGGTGCACTTATAAGTCATTTTAAGTTTTAGAGTTTGTGGTCATAATTAAATAGCACAAAACAGGTTATTTGAGCTGGATCGATGAGCCAAATAGCAAAACTTACAAAACAAAAAAATCAAAGCCGCGTGCAGAAAGAACAAGGCATTAGCAAGGCAGATGAGTTGATAAAGTTTGCTAGATATAGATAGATAGATAGATACTTTATTGTCAATATAATCTAGCAGCCGCAAGGCTGAATTACCATATGATTTACGATAAAAGTTATGCTTAAAAATATTAAAAATGAAATTAAAAATTTACATTATTTAAAAGATTAAAACTTTGCACAATATAATAAAAAACTAAAAGTTGGCTTATTAAAAAACTCTTTTTAAAACGGTCGGTTTGACAGAGTGGAGTAATAAACTTGCGTTTGTTTCTAAGATTGTACATGTGTGTACTCCTCTCTGGCAACAGTTTATGTAATTTGTGGTGGCGATCTTTAATGATGTTGTTGAATAGCTTTGTGGTGAGCATTCCTCTACTTTCTCTTAGAGTTTGTAATCCACAGGTTTCTAGGCCCTGGCTATAAGGTCTGGGAATTTAATTCTTAATGCCCTTCGTTGGACTCTCTCTAGATCGTCATTAAGGTACTCGGAGAGAGCTCGATGAAAAACCGGACAAGCTCACTCAAGGGTCGGACGAATACAAGTGATGTACAATAGCAACATTTCTTTCGGTGCGATCCAGGATCTTTTCAGTTGCCTTAAATAGTAGAGACTAGGGGCGGCCTTTTTTTACCAGTCTGTTATGCGATTGTTCTATTTTAGATTACTAGAGATGTTCAGACCAAGCAATTTAGCACTAGTCACAATTTCTAAGGGTTCTCCATTCTGTTCAATGGGATCGAAGTTCTGGGCGGATATTGAAAACCCTATTCTAAGCTCATTACACTTGGTTTGATTTAACTGAAATCCTAGTAAGTACATAGCAAGCTTGTCAGCTATCAGTTTTCTTTTTAGTTTGTCACGTGTCATCAGTTTGTCATTTTTGCTAATATCACTCCAAACTTTTACACCTGTAAATCGAATTTAAAATTTAGAGCGGTCTGCAGGACCCTCTTTATGATTCGTTGGATCCCTCCCCAAGATTTTCGTTATGCTTGGTCCGATCGACTTGAGATTTGGCATGAATGTTAATTGGACCTCGAACTTTCATTTAATACAAAATCACTTGACAATTCTCTTGTTAGCATGGTTACCAGAAACAAAAATCCAAAGTGGCGGTCATCTTGGATTAATTTTGATTTTCAAGATTTTGTCTAAAATTGAGATAAACCGGGTGGCTCAAAAAAAAGTACTCCTCTGTATAAATTAAAAAGTCAAAAAGCTCTTAGACTTAGATATATACCATGTGCATTTTAATATAGTATTGAATGCGATTAATGCGTTGAAAGTTTAGTCACCGTTTCTGGAAATGTCGAAAATTAGCAAAAAAACGGCCTATTAAATATTAACACCTTAATAACCTATGCGTATAGGTGCACTGCAGTCGAAAAGTATTCGTTCGTCTTCCAGATAAATTTATATTCTTTAGGAAATGCATTCCCCTGAACAAGAAGGCAATTTCGTGCCCGTGTGAGCATGAAGTCGAATGAATTTCGAATTATCTAATTTAATAGGCCGTTTTTTGCTAATTTTCGACATTTCCCGAAACATTAGTTCAACTTTAAACGCTTTTTTCTCCGACATTGCTATATTAAAATGCACATAGTATATACCAAAATTTAAGTTAGAGATTACTGCATACTATAACGCTTGTTAAAATATAAGTTATCATTTACGTTTTAAACTATACAAAATCAAAGAGGGGTACATTTTTTTGAGCCACCCGGTATTATAGGAAATGGAAAGCAAATACAGTTTCATGTGATAAGAATGCTGTAAGGAAAATGAAAAGTACCGATTATTTTTCAATTTTTAGAAAAATATCTGCAAGAATTTTAAAAAATCCAACTTTCGTGACTTCCTGTGATCACTTCATTCTAATATCAAAACATGTATTCATTATCAAGGAACAGTTGTGCCAAAGCGTTTGGTAATTAGTCAAGGAGTTCAAATTTGAGTAAAAAAAATGAAAAGCATGGGATGTCTGGTAATGTTCATGCTTCGCCTTTGAAGTTTGCTACTTATTGGCCGTTGTGCAGAGGGACACTACTTTTTATGGGACTGGTCATTACGGTTTTTCAAGTTTTTATTCCAGAAAGTTATTATCAATAAGGGAATATTGAGGGGCATCCGTAACCAGTGCAAGCTTTATATAAAATAAATTATGGGTTCTTGCCATCGTCAGGAATTGATCTTTCTGCAAAGTTTTTACACAGAAATAAAAATAATAGGCAGGTATTCTCAGCAAGCTATCAATCAAGAAGTTATAAAACCGTCAGAACAAGTTGTGTTTAAAATAGGGGTCGGGTACAACCCTAGTAACTGTCGCGTGCGACACGCGACACCGAGTTTTGAAACTCTTGGTCTCAAAAGAGTTTTGGGGATTAAATTTGTATTTAGCTTCTTCGTATATTGTTATTTAACCAAATTTTAGATTAGAGATTCTCTAATCGAAACAATATTTTATATGGTACTTAGTTGGTTAATGAATGTATCGGGTCGTTGCTGTTCAAGGTTTCAACTGATTATTGCAGCAAAGATTCTACAGAAGTTGAGTTGCAATGAGGCGGACACGAGCCATCTTAAGACGCAATTCGTTTTGGCATGCATGGCTTGCTTTTCAAAGATATCAAATTCCCGCATGGATAAAGCATCAGGTGATTACGTTATAAACCGTTCTTGCACTGTTTGTGTTCTTTCTGTGGGCGCGTAGGTCCGTACCTGTTAGGAAAAACTCAAAACATTTACCGTGGTGGTTGTATTTTAAACAATTATGAAACAAGCAGAGAAAAACGAACCACAACCTTCCGTACACTAGTCTGATGCTCTACCACTGACCTATTGGATTTCATATGGCTATTAAGGTCGTTAAATTGGGTTATAACACACGAACTGTATCACACAGTCACTTGAATGGTAAGGTGTTTGAAATATGTCTAATAATAGTATTAGTAAGGGTGATCAGTAAATAATAACAATTATAAAACAAGCGGAGACAAAGAATTCGGGAAAAAAAACGAGCTTCTGATGGGAATCGAAGGCACAACCTTTTATACACTAGTCGGATGCTGTACCACTTTAAAATGACTGCACGTTGTAGTTAATTGATCAGTGCATGCTTGACACACACACCTTACTATTCAAGTGACTGTGCGATACAGTCCGTGTGTCATAACCCAATTTAACGACCTTGCTTGCCATACGAGTTCCCATAGCTCAGTGGTAGAGCATCGGACTAGTGTACAGAAGGTCGTGGGTTCGATTCCCATCAGGAGCTCGATTTTTTTCCGAGTTCTTTGTCTCTGCTGGTTTCATAATTGTTATTATTTACTTATCACCCTTAATAATACTCTTATTATTAATGTTTTGACTTCCGCACATTTTAACAAAGAGCACAAAAAAACTGGTTTGATGTGTAACGAAAGCACAGTTGGCCATCATTTAGACTGTGGGGCAACTCACTATTTCCATAAAATTGAGTCAAAACGTGTGAACCTTATCCCAAATTAGATATCTTAACCTTTTGCTGATGAACCAGATTTAATCACATACATTTTGCTGCAGAACATAATTTACAAACTCAATTGAAATGTTTGACCACAAATACTTGCAGGTGTTGAGTCCTGCGTTGCAGTTATAGATGAGGAGAGCCTACTAAGCCACATCAGCTGTAGATGCCAGGTATGACTCACGTGTCAATACAACAGGATTCCTGTAGTTTTTTTGTAGTTTCACGGTGCAGATAATACGTTGCTATGATGGTTTTCATAGTTTGGACAAAATATGCATTTTGCTATTTCCGATTAAAAAGCTATTCGCCATTTGCACTACGCTTTTTACTCTTTTAAAGGGGTGGCTCTGCTAATCGCCATTTCTTGCTGCCAGAGGCTGTATTGCCAAGGACGCAGCTCAACGAGGTTGGACCGAAGGAGCTGTGCTGCCGTCTAGGCACTCGGCCCGATAGAACACGATCCATACATGCCATCGGAGCACAGCACCACAGCCAATCTAATCAGATTTAATCAGCTGGGAGTTGATTTTGCTGAGGGAGAAAAACCGGAGTAACCAGAGAAAACCCTCAGAGTCAGATTGAGATTGGCAAATCTTAGCCCAAGTGCGGATACTGGGAGTTAATCCCGGGTCGTACAGGTGAGAGGCATTAGTGATGACCGCTATGCCAATCTGACTCAGCACCAGAAGAATGTGCCAGATATCACCTGCGTTATGTATGCTCCTTGAATCACTTATGGTTGACCAGGAGGCACCCAGCTATACAACAACACCAATGCTTGTTGTCGAGTCAGTGAAATATAAATTTTAAGTCTTGCTACTGTGCAACATAAAGGTCAGCATGCGAGCCTGGTATACCTTAATCTTATGGTGTTTGCAACTGTAGGATGGATTACTCTTTGCAAGGCGAGAGGTTTGGCAGTTTGTTAGTCCAGCTCTGCTTCCAAGGAGTTATTACTAGGAATGGAAAATCCAAGATAGAATTCAAATTTGGTCATAAATGTGTACTAGTCTTAGATAGAGGCCCGGAGTGTAGCTCATTCTGAAGGGAAATATTGAATAATTTACCTTCTAGGGACCAATAGTTCATACAGTTATGAACAATTTAATATACTTTGCTAGCTTCAAGTAATGTAATTAATCTTTCATTAAAGCTACAACTGAGAAAATTAAATCTTAAACGTTGTAGTCGGCAGTAACTGTGAGAAAAATCAGTTTACACAAAGATTAATGCACTTGCATTTTAGGAAACGTTTGAGCTTCCAGATTCTCAATCAAGACTTGTGTGGAACAATTTTCTGAAGGATGCTCTGAAGTAAGTTCCTCCTTGAAAATTGTTGCTCAATGCTATACATGGCTCAAAGGACCTTTTTACGAACAAAGTATTTCGTTCAACGCAAATGATGATATAACATATAGAATGTTTTGGTGCGCCATGGTGCGGTCTTGTATGAGTTGGTGGGTGGCGTAATATGTGGTATAGTGTATGTAAAGTTAGCGTTAAATTGCCAAGTCTGTATTTATAGTAACACAGTTGCTCTATCATTGTAAGGTATTTTGTTTTCATTCTGGACCATAGACATAACCTGGCGCATCCTCAAACCACAAGAACTGTTGCTTCAGTGATTAAAGCTTCTTGTTCGGCAAAAGAGATGGTCAAGGGAATTCTCCCTCTTAAAACAGTCTTTCAACTCGTTTTGAGTCACTCACGGTTTATTGAGCTCATGTTGGCAAATCCCCAGAAGCAAAACAGTGAAGTAAAAGGTATTTGAACTAGTAAATCATTATGATAATGGGATAATGAATAGGATAAGCTGTACGACCATTTGAATTGACGCGTGTTGACATAGATATATCTAAACCAACAGTAAATCAACTTCTTTGCAAATAAATGACAAAAATGAAACCATTGACTGATAGATTTGGCAGCCTACCAAATGAATATTAAGATTTTTTTTTGTATTCCATGCTTTTGAAAAAATGATAATAATAATAATAATAATAATAACAATAACAACAATAATAATCTTTCATAATATTAATAACCATAACAATGATATTAATAATAGTAATCAGTTTAAAATATAGATGCATCGTTTCGATTCATATATAAAAAGGTTAAAAACGTTCACTAATAAGAATTGCTTACTTTTATATATCATTCTCTTATGTTTTATTCTTGTTATGCTAATTTTACTAATTATCTACCATTTTTATCGTCATTTCAACTCATTTTACCAGATGAAGTCAACCGTTTCGGTTGTCGAAAGCAAGCATTTAAAAAAGATTATCAGTGAACGTTTTTAACTTTTTGAGCAATCAGCTTGTTTGTGCTTGTTTCACCAGTGTCAACCAAGCATCAGATCGAGTGGATTTTTGTTAAAACTCAATGATGTTATCTAGAGGTCAACCATTTTCAAACGCTTGTGTGTTGTAGGTGCTGTGATTTACTGAAAAGTGGTGTGTGACTGGTTCAACATAGTAGCATGTCGAGTATTGCCTTTGTTAGCTCAGAATAAAATCAACATGAAACCGTTATGAAAACCTTTAGAGACGATTTCGTGGAATACTTCGTCTAAGCTTTTATTCTTACATTTTATCTCATCAGAAAAAAACTGTTCTCAGTGTGTTTGCGTTTTTGAAACGTAAATGAATTCTCCCTGAGTGTTAAACAATTTTTGTTTATTAATTCTTCAGAATCTTTAGTCAGACTACTGGTAACTATCGTGGAATTGGACCCGGGATGCAGTGACAGCTCTCATCTGGCTGTACTGTTTGGAGCATATGGCTGCTCAACCAGTGAAACTGACCAGTCAATACTACATCTTATCAAGTTGTACGAGAGGCAACAAATCTCTTTAACCGATTGCAGGTTAGGCAGATCGAGATAACCATCAGTGATGGTGCGAACTTCCCGTTTATAAACGCAATTTAAGTAACGGCAACAGAAAAGCCTGGTCAGGCTTTTTCTTCAGGCTTCTCTTTCGCAATTACTGAAATTGAATTTAAAAGATCATAGTATAATGCAGTTGCTTCTTCACCATGGTTAGGTACAAAATATTTCACAGTAATAACCATCAGATGCAATATAATTCGTATGTCGTGAAAGTCTGATATGGAAAACACGCCCAGATTTAGATTGCCCCTAGCAGCTGCCAGCAGCAAGCTACCACATGTCGTTATTTTGTATCACTGATTATCAGCGAATAACTGCAGCTTTTCAGAGAATGTTGTTGACATCTTGCTTCTCTTGCTAACAAGAAACTCATTTCGTTTTGGTATTTCCAGCTTTTTGTTAAAATCCCTTTACAATTGTCCAAAGTTTGTACTTGATGTTACTCCCCAAAAGTCTAGTTAATATTCCTCCCTAAATGTTTAGTTAATGTTCCTTCCCAAATGTGTAGTTAATGTTCCTCCCAAAATGTGTAGCTAATATTCCTCCCCAAATGTGTAGTTAATGTTCCTCCCTAAATGTGTAGTTAATGTTCCTCCCCAAATGTGTAGTTAATGTTCCTCCCCAAATGTGTAGTTAATGTTCCACCCAAAATGTGTACGTAATGTTCCTCCCCAAATGTGTAGTTAATGTTCCTCCCAAAATGTGTAATTAATGTTTCTCCCCAAATCTGTAGTTAATGTTCTTCCCTAAATGTATAGTTAATGTTTCTCCCCAAATGTGTAGTTAATGTTCCTCCCCAAATGTGTAGTTAATGTTCCACCCAAAATGTGTAGGTAATATTCCTCCCCAAATGTGTAGTTAATGTTCCTCCCAAAATGTATAGCTAATATTCCTCCCCAAATGTGTAGTTAATGTTCCTTCCAAAATGTGTAGTTAATGTTCCTCCCCAAATGTGTAGTTACTGTTCCTCCCAAAATTTGTAGGTAATGTTCCTTCCAAAATGTGTAGTTAATGTTCCTCCCCAAATATTTAGGTAATGTTCCTCCCAAAATATGTAGTTAATGTTCCTCCCAAAATATTTAGTTAATGTTCCACCCAAAATATGTAGTTAATGTTCCACCCCAAATGTGTAGTTAATGTTCCACCCAAAATGTGTAGTTAATGTTCCACCCAAAATGTGTACGTAATGTTTCTCCCCAAATGTGAAGTTAATGTTCGTACCAAAATGGATAGTTAATGTTCTTTCTCAAATGTGTAAATGTTCTTTCTCAAATGTGTAAATGTTCCTCCTCAAATGTGTAGTTAATGTTCCTCATAAAATGTTTGGTTAATGTTCCTCCCCAAATGTATAGTTAATGTTCGTCACAAAATGTTTGGTTAAAGTTCCTCCCCAATTGTGTAGTTAATGTTTCTCCCCAAATGTGTAGTAAATGTTCCTCACAAAATGTTTGATTAATGTTCCTCCCCAAATGTGTAGTTAATGTTCCTCATAAAATGTTTAGTTAATGTTGCTCCCAAAATGTGTAGTTAATGTTCCTCCCCAAATATGTAGTTAATGTTCCTCCCCAAATGCGTAGTTAATGTTCCTCACAAAATGCGTAGTTAATGTTCCTCCCAAATCGTGTAGTTAATGTTCCACCCCAAATGTGTAGTTAATGTTCCTCCCCAAATGTGTAGTTAATGTTCCTCACAAAATGATCAGTTAATGTTCCTCCCCAAATGTGTAGTTACCGTATTTCTCGGAGTATAAGTCGAGTTTTTGAGACCCAAAATAGCAGTAAAAAAACCGACCTCG
>JAOCNB020103495.1:0-11401 GCA_026546465.2 Palythoa caribaeorum | reverse complement strand
AAGGTCCGGCCGGGAATCGAACCCGAGCCTCCCACACGGCAGACTGGCGCCTTACCAACTAGGCTAACCAGGCGGTTGCTCCCACTTCGACTTCAGCCTATCCGGGATCGAATCATCCCAATCACAGTTCTCTCTACAGAGATCTTGTAGAATCAGTTTGCCCACCAGGATCAAAGGTGCAGCGAAACCAAGACTCCTCTTCGAGTAAGGGGGCGTACTTGCACGTCAATCTTGAACTGGAAAATGTCTAGCTCAATGCACCATATAATGCCTAAAGTTCGTTCGGCTGGAAGTGGGTCATGCTTGAGATTCAAATCTTGCAACCCCTTTGCACGATCTTCAGATGGGACAGCCTCAAGCACCTTTGAATTGCTCACGAACTTATGTAGTCTGAGACCAGCCTTGGTACATAGCTTCTAACTGTTCTTGATAAGAGCAATGGCCTCCTCGGGATTGTTCACCGACTTGAGACCGTCATTCTCATAGTAGTCTTGTCTGGTAAACTCTGCAGTCTCAGATCCGAACTCGGCTTCACCGTCCCCTGCCGCCTGCTTGAAGCCGAAGTTTGCGCAACCCGGCGATGATGCCGCGCCAAATATGTGCACCTTCATTCGATATTCCACTGGCTGAGCTTCAATGTCTCCTCCTTCGAACCACAGGAACTTAAGAAGGTCACGGTCTTCTTCAACATCCTTCAGCATCACAGGAGAACGCAATAGGTTCATTTCTAAAACCACAGAGAACACCTACGAGATTGTTTGTGAGATCTGGCCCTTGCAAGAGTTGTTGATTCAGAGATGTTCCTTCATAGAGGGCACTACAATCAAAGACAACTCGAATCTTACCGGGTTTCTTCGCATGATACATGCCATGGTGGGGAAGATAATTCACCTTACCGGACTTCTCGTGGTTATTCTTGTTATCAATTCGTTCAGCACAATTCTCAATCATTTTGTCCATGAACTCCTTGTGATCACTGAATTACTGCGGATCTTTCTTGAAGCGTAATTTGAGCCGCATAAGCCGGGTATATGCCTGTGGACGATTGTTTGGCATCTGGATATCTGGGGACTTGAGTGGCAAAGGCATTTCATAGTGCCCACCTTCACCCTTGTGAATCCCATTCTCCATAGTTTTCAAGAACTTGCGGTCTTCCACTGAAAGGGTAGCATACTTCTGGTCAGCTGATCTCTCGACGAAGTCCAGCTCAAACATTTCTCGGACATGAGAGGGGGTGATAACTTCCTTCGCCTTTGTTTCGACTGTTAAGTGAGGGGGACTCAACTCGAGTTCTGTTTCTCTTATGAGTGTCCGATTTGGCCAAGTACGGTTGCAATTATCCTTGTCGTCAAGAGGGAACTTGCACACTCTTCCAATAATACCCCAACCAAGATCAGTTCTGATACCGTATGGATCTTTATCTCTACCTGGTATGACTTCTCTGGGTTTCACTGCTTGGGGACAGTTAGTTCGGTTCAGTATACCAACTTCAATGTCAGCTCGATAGGGCATCATCCCATCTGCAATCCTTTCGAGGTGCTCCCACTGCCTGGCTACCTCTGGCTTGGGAATCTGGGAACGCTGGCATGGAATGGCTACCCTCGTGAATATCATAGGTAATGAAATCTAAACGTTCTGATGAAAGTCAGTTACCACCAATCCCTTTAGTTTCCGGCACTCGACTAACTTGTTTTCCTCATGTAACGTCGATAGCAATAGCTCAGTATGGTCTCCATCTACGTTCAGTTTTCTTGCTAAACCTTCAGTGATAAATGTAGCGTTCGACTGACTGTTAAGCAACGCATACGTTAAGCAATGTAGTTCTGAATGTTCACTATGCGAGATCCAAACAGGCACAATCAGGCTTTGGACATGACCATCTTGGTCTTCAAGTGCACAAACACTCGTGCATTTGGAGTGAGCTAAATCAGGCTGAGCACACGTTTCATCAGAGTGTAGACATGTGGGATGGCTAGAACCCCACTTTGGGTGTGCCCAGGTAGGCAGTACATTAAATAGATTTCTGTTTTCTTGTTTATTCAGTGTTTCAAGATTAGAAACCACTTGCATGGCTAGTTCACATGACTTCAGAAAATACGCATATTCTCTTAGTGCCATGCCATCCTTTGGTGGGATTTTGGACCAATTTTTAAGCTTGTTGCGAAATGCGTCTGCAACGACAGAGGGGTGTCCAAATCGTTTCTCTAGAGTTTTCTTTGCCTCCTCAAAGGCATTAGGGGACTGCATGAATTGGTACCCTTCAACTACTTTCATAGGCGCACCAGACAGATACTGTAGCAAATAGAGCACCCTTTCATGGTCATTCAGCGCTCTCTTCTCTATAACAGTCTCAAAGGTTGCCTTCCAAAGAGGCCAGTCTAGGAGGTCCCCACTGAAATTAGTAAGCTTGGATAGGGGCATTCTTGCAGCCATCATACACTTAGATACAATATCGGTTACAGTTTGGGTCTGATCATTGAATTCCGGGGTACTTGAACCGTGGGGTTTGAAACTGGTGTTACTGGGATTGAGGGGTTTCTCTGCTCCTGGGATCCTTGTACCCTGGTCACTCTGGTCAGTGGATTTGCTTGCCCCAGAAGGATATACTGCCCAAACTATTAGGGGGCTCAACCCTTTCAGTTTTGCCTGCCCTATAAGGGTTATTGCCCAGACCGTTTGGGGAGTTAGCTTTCTCAGTTACAGGTTTCGAAGCACTCGGTTCGGACTTATCAACTACTCTGACACCGCTAGTGTTAATATTGTTTATTGGTTCCGAGTTCTTCAAAGAAGCTAGATACTCAAGTACTCTCTCTTCCTTTACTTTATCGCTAACCGACGTCTTGCAATCTAGAAACTCTAGACCTTCTTCTTCTTCTTGTAGTCTCATGACCATTTCTGCTTGAGCTTTAGCTGATTGAAATTCTTTCTCTCTCTGTAGCTCTTCTAGCTCACATTCTTGCATCTTCATGGCTAGTATTTTTTCAGTCTCTGCCTGCAAACTCGCACTCTACTTTCCTCTTAGCTAGATCTTGCATGGTTTTGAGTCTTATCGCTCTCCTCGATTCCCGACTACTTCTAGATGCAAGCAAGACTATGAACCGATTGCCTTACACTGGATTTTGTGCTACGCTGCGATCCTGTTTCCCCTATCTCTAACTCATAAATAATTTGGCCTACCTTACTGCTTAGGGACATGGCTTGTTCAACTATGAAAGAGTTTTGGTCTTCCAAATGCTCTTCTTGTTCCCTTGAGAGCAGTGCGTAGTACTCTGCTCTGGCCCTTTCAAAACACTGTCGATAATGTTCCAAGTTTGCCCTCTCTTGTCTCAAGACCTCTGGGTCCTTCGCATCCGTCGATAATATGTTTAATTTCCCCACTGCCTTTTTCAATTCATTCAATTCATTCCTAAATTTTTTATTCCGAGTTATAGCCGTGGCCACGTTACCTTCGAGCTAGTCCTTAGACATTTTGTTTTCAAAGTCCTTTCAGGACAGCAAGTCAAAGATAATTCCACACAGGATAAATTTTGTTTTCAAAGTCCACTCGGCAGCGAGTCAAAAATAATTCCACACAGGATAATTCTTGATAACTCCACATAGGGTTGAATCCAAAAGTTTTACTGTAGCTGCTACTCGGAGCAATTTTTTCCTTCAAGTTCAACGACTGTAAGTTTTAATGATGACCATAAAATAACCGTAAAACTTTGTGGGCCCTAAAACAGGAATCATCACACGAGTCTCTTCCAACAAAGGTCACGTGACCCAAAACGCGGGAATACGCAGGGGTCTGGGTCGTGCCTCGGCCACATGTGTGTTGTTTTGGAAACTGTCATATTCCTTCGCACACCCATACAAACACAATGATGTTACTTAACACGGAGATCTAGATAATCATGGCCAGATAATAATGATAATGATGATGATGATAGCGATAACAATAATGATAATAATAATGATAGTAATAGTGATAGTGATAGCAATAATAATGATAATGATGATAATAATGATGATGATGATGATGATGATGATAATTTTAACATTTGTTCTGATAATATTTTATCTAAAGACACATCAGATTTTCTCTCTCTTAATGAGCACATTGATTAACTTTAATTGATTTAGAACTTTTGATAGCGAAGCCTAATACAAACATTTTTATCCATGTTTTTAATCTATTCAGATTCTCGGGGCTGGATGTCAAACTAATACTAATAACTGACCAAACACTTCTAAATTGTAGGGAAAAGTGTGGACATGCATAAGTGGTTTTCTCAAATGACATTAGATGTTATTATGTCAACGGCATTTGGAATGGAGTCTGATGTCCAGAAGAATCCAGATTCAGAAATATTGAGAAGAGCAGAAAGCTTGCTTCGAAGTCCTTCATCATTTTATCGCTTACTGGTAGCGTTGCCTTTTCGGCGGATTTTGGGGTACCTGTTCATGCTTGCTTCTCCTATCAATTACTTTGTAGACCTTGCAGCTGGTATTGTTAAAGTCCGTCGAGATGAAATTTGTAAGGGAAACCTGGGCAGAAAAGACCTTCTACGTTTAATGCTAGCTGCTCAAGACGAGAATAAAGTGGAAGGAGAAGGTGGTTTAACAGAAGACGAGGTTGTTGCCCAGTGCGTTGTGTTCATCTTGGCAGGACATGAAACATCCAGCAATACGTTGGCTTTCGTTGTTTACCATCTGGCTATGAATCCTGAGATACAAGAGAAGCTGCGTGTGGAGATAGAAATAGCCCTTCAGGTATGACGTGCGTGAGATATAAATTCCTTACACGTTTGTCTTTAACTATCAGCGGGTCATTCATGCTGATCGCAAAGACAAAGAAAATAAACAATCATTGAATGTAAATAGGAAAATAACATGTTTTTTGGAGGACATATAGTTTATCTGTAGTCCGAATAGCATCATTTGGATCTAAGCGGAGCGATGGTGTAAATGATACTACGACGGCACAGATAAGTTGTATGCCCAACAAAAGTCATGTCAATACCATTATTATCACTACACGAGGCCAAAGCATCCAAAATATTGAACATGTTATCGTAAATATCTCTGAATAGACAAGAATTGATGAATATTTACCATTTACCGAGACAAGAACCGAAGAATATTTTATTCTCGAACGACCCAGACAAGATGTAGTGTAATGTATGGTGTAATTTTAAAACTGCTGCCATGTTATTAATGGAAAACCAATCGTGAAGCCAGAGGATGTTTGAAACGGCCCTCAAGGGATTATGATTTGAATTTCGTAACCCTTTTATCTGTCCCTGACCGTCTTGAAGTGAAGTTTTCGCGCTGTTGTATGGCGAGCCATGTTACGCCCATTACCGAAACAAAATATTCAAAAGTTGAGGCAGTAATTCAATAAATGTGTCATATATGTGAATTTTTTTGTTTGGTGTACATGAAGTACATAAGCTGAAACTGAAGAGGTCCGTAAATAAATATGCCATATATGGAAATTTTTTTGTTTGGTGTACAAGAAGTACATAAGCTGAAACTGAAGAGGTCCGTAATGGACAAAACTGTTTTAAAAATATCTCAGCATTTTACTTGAATCCAGTGTGTAAAAGTGAATTTAACATATTTCTTATAACAACTTTTAATATTTACAATGACATAAGAGTTTTAAATCTAGACAAAAAGATGTTCGATGGGCTGGAATCCACGGTTTTCTCAAAATTGTTTATGTGGCACTGTATAGTTTGCTGGGCGCTGCAGCGGCAGCAAATTTTGATGCATAAAACGTAATGTAATGATTGAGAAAACGATTCTCAGCTTTTGGATTCCGGTTCATTTTTACTCGTTGGCACTTAGCACCAACTGAATTGTTAAACGTGCACAATGACAACAGTACCCACATAGAAGTTAAGTTGAAAAATCAAGATACAATAAAATGCGATGTGATGCGATGCGATGTAATACAAGATCAATTGACAGACGGATAAATTGATATAAGCAAAGATAAACAGTCTTTTAGTCCTGTAACAATAAAGCTAAATCCATTTACGAGACTAAGTGGCTCATTGTAGCCGGTGCTTATCTACGGATTTTGTAGTGTTAAGCGTCATTCACTCCCCCTGGACGGAACACTAATCCATCGCAGGTTAGCCCCCAGCAGAAAATAGTACTCGTTTGACCGTCCTCGTGAGAATGGAAAACTAGTCAACTTTTGCGAAAAAGAAGGTCACACAAGTGTTCAACACTCGGATGAGTCAGTGTTTGAACCCGAGGCCTTGTGGTTAGAGGGCAGAGAGTCTTACCACTGTTCCAATCACGCCGTAAAAAAGTAGTTAACAATGCCTTCCGATCACAACCCTACAAAGAAAAAAAATTCATTCGAAAACAGAAAAACCTCTAATCCAAGCGTGATTCGAAACTAAGACCCGGCCATTGGAGGAGACTACCAATGCTTTATCAACCAGCTATTAATATGGCAATAACCTGCAATAGATACTTAAGAAAAGATGCAAATATAACGCATAGTTTTTTTGGTATTTCTGGTTTCTCACCAGTCCAACGCTGGTATGTCTATGTATGACCTTGTCCAGAAGATCGAGTACTTGGACTGTGTTATCAATGAGGCTCAGCGGCTTTACCCTCCAGTCTACACCATGAATAGAGAGTGTAAGAAATCCTGTACAATCAACGGAGTGCACTTTCCAGCAGGAACGGAGATTATGCTACCGTTTTACGCACTACACAATGACCCAGACGCGTGGCCCAATGTAGAACAATTTGATCCGGAGAGGTTTCATGGACCAAGTAAGGACACTATTCATCCCTGTCAGGTAAGTAGCGATCGATAGATAGATAGATTTTACACAATCCAAAGAGACCAAAAAGACAAAGTATGAAGTTGTGTTGGTATCAAAAAACAATCTTGAAAATTACACCAATTTAGTCGAGAAATATTATGTCATGTGAAAACGCGTTAGGAACAGTTTACGGTTTATTACATAACATTGCAATACAAAATGGATCTTGTTGTAATTGTGGTTCATTTGCTTTGCTTCACCTAAAGTGTCATGATCGTGTCTGTTTTTATTCCTGATCCCACTCCAACCCAGCTTCAACTAGTCATTCGTTTCTTTCCTTTATAAGACCACATTCCCATCAGTACAACTATGTAGTTAGTGCTGACCACATTGACAGCTGACTCATTTTGAGCTGGATCAGCCTCATTCCAAAGTTGAAACACAAGTCAGGAGAAGGGAAGAGTCAGTAGGTCCATAGGGACGTTTTGGACATGATCATAAGTAAATATCAGTTTGTTTTTAAAGTCAGTAAATATATACTCAAAAAAATGACCCTCTTAACACTTAATTCTGAAACTCCCCAGCTAAAGCCATCGTGCTCTTTTTCAGTTCATGCCGTTTGGAGCCGGTCCCCGCAATTGTATTGGTATGCGGTTTGCCCTGGTCGAGATGAAGCTGACTTTAGTGAAAATAATGACAAAGTTTCGGTTTGTCCGTTCACCTGAAACACAAGTACCACTGATATTGAACGCAGGTGGAGCTACTCTGTCTGCTCGAGATGGTGTGTACGTGCGACTAGAGTCCCTCAGTTGAACTCCCTCGACCCCGGTACGTTGCGGCTCAAGGGAAGGTCTGTCGTCTTGACGCCTGCTTTCTGTTCTTCTCAACGGACACTATACAAACCTAAAACTAATTTAGTTAACACTTTCAAGTAAAACACATTACGTTTTGGTGGTATTTTGTTATCTTTGTCATTGATCTAAGAACTTTATAGCACAAGAAATCCTTTTTGCTCAAACTAGAATGGAAATTTTCTGTATGAAACAAGAACAGTATGTGTTTGAGGAAATTACCTCGGTACCTGTAAAGCCCTAAATATAAATAAAGCATTACAAGTTACTGTTGAAAATTAGCAAGAGGAATTGTTAAAATTACACTTGCACGAACTCTAGTCTTTCCTTTCAACGGTCCTCTGAAGGATCGCTTATTGCGCAACTCTGCATTCTTATGTATATCGTTCACTTGAACGTGTCTTAGTCTTAAGGAGTGCCACAAATTGAATAAAGCTTGCCAAATCGAAAACATCCAAAGAGAGTGCTATAGATTGTTTTCCCAGAGAAGTCAGAACAGGACGTATTTTTGCCTCGCGCATTATCTCCATGACAAAATCGAAAACATCCAAAGAATGTGGCTATGGATCATTTTCCCGTTCTACCCAGTCATATAGGTATATCCATGCGCGTAAATAACATTCTCTGCCTCGATGCTCATCACATATCTCTTTGCAAGCGTTCTTGTGACAGTCACGAGCTCGCATGAACGTTACCTACAACCAATAGACTTTCTATAGAAATACGTGGTTGCCTCATTTCATTAATGTATTGAGTCAATCCCGAACACGGCAAACACCGTGTACAAAATGCCGTCTGTCACCCAATGTTCAACAACAAAATTTATAAGGTACAGCGTGAAATCCTGTCAGTGATAAACCAATAATTATGATTAGGAGCACGGAGTAAGCCAGAATTTACAGTCGCACACAGCTGTTTCATCCTGGTTGGGACTTATCAGTGCATGCGACACAGCAATAAAACAATACACCTGAAAGAATTCTAGAGTGTTTATTAAGTTACAGTTACAGTTTTTAAGCGTGAATAAGTACCTAGAATTCTTTCAGGTGCATAAATTTTCCTTTCTGCGTCGCATTAATAAGTCTCAAATAGGACAAAACCGCTGTCTGCGACTGCAAATTCTGGCTTACTATACGTGCTCAAAACATATTGGTTCACTGAGAAGTTTTCACGCAGTACCTCAGCCGGCCGTACGTGCATTTATCAGTAAAATTTGAACGTTTAGTCCGTGTGTACGTCGAAAAACCCGCGAAATTACTTGAGTGTAAACTCTGAGGAGCGACAACCTTTGCTAGAAAAAAGTTTCAAAAATAGTTTAACTTTAATATATAAAAACTAATATTAAGTTTGACCACAGTTATTTTTAGGCACAATAAATAACATTAGTAAAGGGCAACGTTTATGTCTATGATAAAAAAATGTCTGTCATAATACTGCAAAATAAACACTATATCTAGCAATTACAGAGTTCTCTTGTGCCTTCAGTTAGCTTAAATATATTAAATAAATATATTGATAAATAATAATAATATAATAATATCAAAAGTATTCAAAAATACAAGAGTTACTAATGCATAAAAATAAGGACTAAGTAATTGTAATAATGCTGTACTACTAATAATAAGAACGATGCCTTCAGAAATATAAAAGTAATTTGATAATTTCCGTTTAATTTTCCCTTGACCTAAAAATATGCCTTGGATAACTTATTAAATTCATTGCGAGTTCCTGCAGTGCTACTGCTTGGCAACGAATTTGCAATAATTATGCATAATTATTTCAAACTCTCGCTGATATAAACATTCTGTACACTGAAAGGGAATCGTATCGTGGTTCTGCAGCAGTCGGATCTCAACTTCATATACACTTGACAGTTCTTAATGTAAATTGAGGTGAGTTAAACGAGACCAAATGACCACGAGTTTTTGAGCTCTTGTTTGCAATTTACTCAGAATATATAGGACTTCAACACTTTGACACGTACCGGCGTTTCGAGAAAGTTGTGTGTAATTTTGCCGTCTATATACAGTTAGTTTCTATACTATAACTTATACTGGCCTTTAACGGCATCTTTGCTCGCCATCACAAACCATGCAAAATTTCATTCGTTCGAGATTCACAGACACAGCTATAAAACACTGTTACTTGCCTATCGTCGGTACCAGCTGGAGACAGTCACGCTAAGATATTTCAAGGTCGGTAGTCATTTAGAGTTTAGAATGTTGAAATACGGTTGACTTTCTAAAAGATTTATTGCTCTGAAATTGTTTCAGATCTGGTTTCGAAAGCACACTGCGTTAATGCACACTAACTTAAGAAAATCTTTGTACTGAATACTGTTTTTAGCGGAGCTGCGTAGATTTCTCTGGGAGTCTCAACACTTTAGACGTGTCTTCAAATAACTTAAAATTAAGTCTTAAGATAAGAGCAATTCAAATAACACCGTTTCTTGTTAAGGTTTTACATGAAAGCATGTGGATGCATTAAGGCCATGAACTTAATTCTACTAGAATATATCTACAAGAAGCTGCCACAGTAAGCCAAAGGCATGTCACAAAATGCATAATGCAAGTATAACATTTGCTCAATCTGTTACAAGGAAAGAGTGCAACGTGATAGATTACTCAAAATAGAGAACAAATATCTTTGTTTTATTTTTCAAAATAAATATATCGTACACTGAGTTACGTAACTCATAAAATCTATTTTTTTCCAGACCAGTAAAATTCTTTATGTTCTGCTAACTAATAGCAAAGCGAATTGTACTTTGGATTGAGCATAGTTAGTCGAGCGAGACTAACTATGCATTGAAGCTCCATCATTCTTAATGATTTGCATAAAGTTTTTTTCTCTCTTGGTTGATTGATTTTGTTCTGTGACGTCAATGGGCCATTGAGTTGGCAAATAAACTGTCTCCTCCCAATAAATTTTGATCAACTGCATGGAGTGCCCCGTTTGTCACATGAAACTTGCTAAATTGATGCTTAAAATTAGTTTTTGTTTTACCTTTGAATATGTTTACACCTGATTTTATTGCTGTCATTGTTTTATCTGGAACTGCTCTGTCAGTTAGAAATTTCAAATAGTCTTCAGAAACGACGAGGGAGGTACTCGCCTTGTTCACGTTTTGTTGTACACATCCATCTACATCTACATTTGTTATGAACTCGAACCTCACGCTTTGTACTCGTGCCGGAAGGCAACGAGTTAAGGATTGGGCTGCGTTTCTTTTTATTACTCGTGTCGGAAGGTAACGGGTTAAAGATTGGGCTGCGGTTTTTATCTGTGTGTATGTGTCACGAATTAGCACGCACGCATACGCAGTACTGGTGTTTTCAACACGTCAGTTGAAATCCAAGATGGCGCAGAGAAGCAATTAAAAGTGCACAGTTAACTTAATTTACTGCATGTGCTCAAGCACATCAGACCGGAATCGGTGGGTTACACATGTAGGATTTATCTTCGTAGTAACTTATTTTTATTAATATTCTTATTTGTTGCTCTACTTGTTTTTCTATGAAATAATATTAAAATGAATAGGTACTCTGTAGAAAACTTGAAATAGTGTTGATAAACGAATTGTCATCGCCGGAATTTGAAATTACGATGATAATTTTTTTATCAACTCTACTTCAAGTTTTTATCTACTCGCCGACGCATTGAATAATTTTTTTAAAAACTGTTTACTTCAATAGAGACAATTCTTATAAATTAAGTCGCACATGGATTAACTTACTTAAAGAAACAAAGAACTTCTCCGCTTGAACTCCACCATTG
>JAOCNB020103377.1:0-11403 GCA_026546465.2 Palythoa caribaeorum | reverse complement strand
AGTCCTTGCTGTAATAATATACAGGTATATCGACTGGCAGTCAGTTCAACAGTCCTTGCTGTAATAATATACAGGTATATCGACTGGCAGTCAGTTCAACAGTCCTTGCTGTAATAATATACAGGTAAGTGCTTATCATGATCGGAATGATATGTGGCACACTTGCAGTCAGTTCAACAGTCCTTGCTGTAATAATATACAGGTGTATCGACTGGCAGTCAGTTCAACAGTCCTTGCTGTAATAATATACAGGTATATCGACTGGCAGTCAGCTCAACAGTCCTTGCTGTAATAATATACAGGTACATCGAACGTCAAAATAATATAGTACAGAATGCCCGGTCATTTGGACAGAATAAACATCTTTTTGCAATACTTTTTAAGATTATATAATAATTTTGTATTCCTCTTTTTTGTTTTCTGTTGATGTCTTCATTGTATGAGTTTTCCCGATAGATAAGATAGAGATTGGAAGAAAAATATGACAAGATAACAATTGTTTTTACTCTTTAAGTTCAATTATCTTGTGTATTGTATCTTATTTGATTCTATAAAGTATTATCATTATCACAGCTATTATATGAATTTATGATATCTGTAAGTTTACCTCAAATCAAAGGAACCCCTCTAATGCCTCGATAACTACGGTCAGCCTATCTATCTTATAACCTTATTGGATTTCTGACAGGCGAAAAAAATACGAACGTGATTTATTCTCCCTTTTGTGGAAAATTGACTACGGTGAACTTATCTTCCGGAATACAGTGAACTGCCACATGTCCCGTATGTCGATTATCAGTGACGTAAGTATATAAAACTGTAGATTCGTTGAAAAATATCTGTATACCATATCAGGTAACCATGACAACAGAATGGACTAAGAGTGTATGTGGTGATATATCAGCTTTAAGTTCGGTTTAGATATTCATTTTTCTTCTTTTTGCAAATTTCTGAGGCTTTATCTAGTCGCTTTCAGAACTTGAGTAAATTAATCAATTCGCTCACCAAATTTAACATGGATAAAATTTAGGAGTAAATTAGTAAATTCGCTCACCAAATTTAACATGGATAAAATTTAGGAGTCGCCTATTTTTTTTCATCATTTTCACAAGCGTACAAAACGTACGCAGGGGCCGGGGAGGGAGTCCAAGGTGGATATACACTTTTTGTTTTTATTTAAATGACTATATAGATATTATTTTAGCAAAAATCATCATTTTTTGTTTTCTTGTACGTACACTTTGCGGGGGAGGGAGATTGTATGGAAAAAGAGTACGCTTTGCACGCTCGTGAAAATGACCCCTTACATCACCTCAAAGATGAAATCCTTCACGATTCATTGTGGACTTGTGGAGCATGGAGAAGAGTAGCTGAAAATGTCACTTATAGCTAGCTACTACTAATAATTAATGTATACTTGTAAACAATTGAAAACATGGGCTTTGAGTCAGTAAATTTTTTAGCATCTCAACCTGCTTTTTCACATTTTTTTAAAAACTCAGTTACAGAGCGCTTCTAGTAGTACAAAAATTATTCAGTCGTGTATGTTTTTTTGCAGCATTTAATTGTTCTCTTTGCTTCATATGTGGTATGTTTTTTTACAACACCTGAAAAAGCGTGGTCTTGGCTGGATTATATCTGGAAACCGATTATATTTTGAGACATTCGTTTAAGTTATCTCTCCTTGCGATTTTATTTTGTATTTTTAGGTTTCACAAAGAACCAGAGTCTCGACAGCATTTGGTTCCGTGGCAACCTACAGGGTACGTTCGCTTTTCAATAGCTTTGAGCTCCATGCCTGCAAGGAATTTGATGTTAACGAGCAGACTTTTGTAAAATGTACTTGCTTTGATGCAACGTTTAAAATGAGTATTATTATTTTTTTAAAGAACCTAATCTTTAGTTTTAGGAAATTTAGACTTTCGAAGTACCTAAAAACGACTAATAGTGGCATTTATCAGAAGCACTGCGTCAGGATAAAACTAAAAATTAAGCTCAAATTACTTCAAGATATTTGCAGAGCAGACAAAACGACAATCAAAATGGTAGAACTTCCTATTTTAAAGAAACACACTTTTTGCAAAAAAAAAACGTTTTTTCATGATGATGTCACAATAGTAGGCTCTTAAAGGCTGGTTAATTTTTGATTTCAACCCTAAATTCAAGCAGTCGCAATTTTTTTTCTAAAAAAATATACACTTCTTCTAAAATACTTTTCAGATTTTTCAAGGAAAAAGAATGATAATCCCAATATAGTACAGCTCAAATTAGTGTCCATAAGGTTTAAAACAGGAACATGAGTTAAACATTTGTAAGAACAGACATAATGCATTGCTGAACTGCAAAAATATTCAAAACAGGGTCAAATCTCTCACGATCTCACAAAGCATCCATTACTAAACCCCACTTTGATGCCCTTGTGACGGGCGGCATGAAATCTATACGCATGCGTAGAAAGCTAAACACAGCTTTTTCTTCTGTTGTGTTGGGGTTACTGATAATGATAAAAATCTAATTTGATATAAGACTAAAATAAAAGACAGTTTAATATCATTTATTTAGGGAACACCAGTGGCACTTACACAGATCTGTAAAGATCGAGTGGTATTGACAAGAGAGGTTTACCTTGAATTTAAACAGGTTTGTAGTATTTTAAAAACACTGACCTGTATTGAAAACCCACATACTATCTACAGTTCGTATAATATTTGTTGTTGGAACTCACCAGTGATGTCAAAATGGATCTAATTGAAGTATCAACATAGAATACTTCAACTATTATAAGCTAAAATATAACATTTATAACTAGTAGTATAATATTTATAGTACTTATAAATGTTATATTTTAGCTTATAATAGTTGAAGTATTCTATGTTGATATATTTAATTAGATCCATTTTGACATCACTGATGATTCCTGTAATTTGATTGGATTCTAACAACACATTTTTAGTATTTTAAATCTTTGCAATCGCACTCTTTTGAATGTTCGATCCAAAACAACGCGTCGAACAAGCAATTCAATTTTTGCGGACGAGCATTAGCAAGTCAGCAATACTAATTTTGCTACCTTACGTTTGTTGTTGGAGGCAGAGTTGAGCGAAGTTGGTCTGTTCCCATCCACTCGATCCCTTTCACGTTCAATTTCACTGGGTTTTCTAGCAAATTTGGTCAATTTCACGCAGGTAGAATGTCAGCTTAGTACTTCCTTTGATTTCTGAGCACAGCTGAATAAAAAGAAACTAAT
Source organism: Palythoa caribaeorum (assembly GCA_026546465.2). Lineage (NCBI taxonomy): Eukaryota > Metazoa > Cnidaria > Anthozoa > Zoantharia > Sphenopidae > Palythoa > Palythoa caribaeorum. Next base: position 8,156 of record JAOCNB020103377.1, on the reverse strand, counting down.
TTGTTGGAATCATTATAGTGTTTTGATTGTCTGTCTGTCTGTTTGTCTGTCTGTCCCGATCCCAAAATAAATTAATTTACTTTTTCGTTTCCAGGCCAGTTCGCTGTTCGGGTTTCCCATGAACGAGAAAAACCCAGGCTCTAGACTTGTTCCCATAGTTTCTCGGAAATGACGTGTTTGGTTTTTGCAGTGCGAAAGGACTTTTTGATATTTCACTTCGCGTCTCTAAACACGGGGTTCTTTACGCGTCTCTAAACATGAGGTTCGATTTTATGCCCATATTCTTGGCGTCTCTAAACACGAGCTGAGGTTCGTTTTTGTCTACATGTTTTGTAGATGTTGCACTACATTAAATGGGCATGATGGTTTTTACTGAACTAAACACCATCATATAACACAGTGACAATTACAGGACCGCCTGTCATGCTCACTGTTGGTTTTCGTGACGAACTCTTTACAACTAATAAATTTTGTTATTGAAAATCTATTATTGATCATTTCATTTACAACTTCATATTTGGTTCCCTCTGAAAAAAACAAACCAAACCCACTTGTAAATATCAGCTAAGCAATATTACTAGACAATACATCTACAAACAATTAAAACACTCAACAACACATGCAATTGCCACTGGGAACTCCTAGTTTACTTCTACTGCCGAGCAAAATTCCCTCTTTAAAAATGTCAAGTACAATGTAGGGAACTAAGCACGCCAACAAGATGGCTGCCTATGTATAATCAGAGATAAATAACGAAAGATCTTTAATAAGATAAAGCATTTCGAAAACAATGTCGCTTATCAAAACATACAGAATTTCTTCAACTTCAAGTTTAAAACCCTAAACAAATATTTGGAACAAGTGTAAAGCAAACTGATAGACCCAATCAAGGTTACGCGTGGAGAAGTGGATTTTTTTCCTTATAAACTTCTTATGCTCTAACAATGTTTTGCAGATAGTTCGCCTCAGGGAATTGTTTCTGTTTCTTCTAGTCAATAGGCAGTGGAGGACCAAGTTATCTTTTGAAGTCTCTGTTTTGTTTTCAAACGTTTAACTAAGTTTGTTTTTAGATACGAAACGTACATCACCCAAACCTAGCGAGGTTCATCGGAGCATGCGTGGAACCTCCAAATGTCTGTGTTCTGACCGAGTACTGCGCACGTGGCTCTCTGCAGGTAAGTGTATTGAAAATCTTTCAAATTAAGATAACCATCAAAAAGGGAGATGTAATCTCACAATTCACGAAAAACGCAATTTAGAAAGAAAAATTAATTAGTTGTTTTGTCACGAGTATATCATTTTTTGGTATTGTATAATGCTTTTCTTCATTTTTTCATTTTTGTTCATTTTTATGGGAAAAAGCTTTATAGAATAAATCATTGTTATTGCTATTGCTACTGCTACTGCTATTGCTATTGCTATTGCTATTGCTACTGCTATTGTTATTGTTATTGTTATTGCTATTGCTGTTGTTATTGTTATTGCTATTGCTATTGCTATTACTATTGCTATTGCTATTGCTACTGCTTTTGCTATTGCTATTGCTATTGCTATTGCTATTGCTATTGCATTGTCATTGTCATTGTCATTGTGTTTTTAATAGCAATAGCAATAGCTATTGCTATTGCTATTGCTACTGCTACTGCTAATGCTATTGCTACTGCTATTGTTATTGTTATTGCTATTGCTATTGCTATTGCTATTGTTATTGTTATTGCTATTGCTATTGCTATTGCTATTGCTATTGTTATTGCTATTGCTATTGCTATTGCTATTGTTATTGTTATTTCTATTGCTATTGCTATTGCTATTGCTATTGCTATTGCTATTGCTACTGCTACTGCTACTGCTACTGCTACTGCTTTTGCTATTGCTATTGCTATTGCTATTGCTATTGCTATTGCATTGTCATTGTCATTGTGTTTGTCATTGTCATTGTCATTGTCATTTATATTGTTAAATGGTTCATCTTCAGAGAAACGCGTTCTGATTTCTTTTTAACAAATGATGAAAAAAATTGATGTGCCCAGCGGGAATCGAAGTAACCCAGACTTCCGAGACGACTGTGCCTGACTTCCAAGACGACAATACGACAATGATACACCCTGTATGCGTTGGATGTTGCAGATCTAGTTTAGAAACTGTAAATTGGGAATCGTTCTACAAAATTCAAAGACTGAAGCGCCCAACGAGTGTAAATGAGCAAAAGAAAAGACGAAAATCATATATTGTATATATATTATCTTTCTCTGCCTCACTTACTTACTTATCCCCTTCTTCCCGAGTGGGAAATAGGGCCGCGACACGGCGACGCCATTTTTGGCGGTCTTTTGCGAGTTTACATGCCTCGCCCCACATCAAACCCATTTCTTGGAGCTCTCCTTCAATAGTCCTGTGCCAGGTTTATTTTGTCCCTCCAGGTTTACACCTCCCAACAGGGGTCCACTTTAATGCTGTTCTTTCTGCGCGTCCCTACTCCATTCGGAAAACGTGTCCAAGCCATTTCAGGCGGCGCCATTTGATTTCGAGCAAGATATCATTGCTACCTGTTCGTTGGTAAAGGTCTTCATTGGACTTTTTCTGTGGCCAAAAGATGCGGCAAATCTTCCGCAGTCATCCATTGTGAAATGCACTGATGTTCTTCATGTCTGCCTTCACAACACGCAATTACTCAGATTCATAGAGGAGCACAGATTTCACGTTACTGTTGTACAGTCGGAGCTTGGTCTTCAGACTGTACTGCTTTGATTTTCCCCTCGTGCCTAGCTTAACTTTGACTGATGTCCTTTTTGGCTCCATTGTCCTTGCCAATAACGCTGCCCAGGTAGATGAATGCGTTCACGTCCAGTGATTCTCCGTCAATAGTAATAGGTAGTGGGTTGTTTGAATTGATACAAATGACTTTGGTTTTGGTGGTGCTGATATTTAGCCCATAAATTTTGCTTGGAGATGTTGTCCAGTCTGTCAGCTTTCTCCTGTAGGTGATCGTGCCTGGAGGAGAGGACTGCCAGATCGTCGGCAAAATCAACGCCAGATTTAACTGGGAACAGTTCTGAAATTGTACTGCCATTATATTGATGATGACGCTGCACTCGAAGTGACTATAGAAGAGTTTGATAAGTGTGATGATCTTGCTAGGTATCCCGAATGACTCTAGAATCTTCCAGAGTCTCTGGGTGCACACTGTCAAACGTTTTACTGAAGTCTATAAAATTGATGTGTAAGGGGGCATTTCACTCGAGACACTGTTCAATGATACTCCTCAGTGTGAAGATCTGATCTATGCATCCTCGATCCTTGCGAAAACCAGCTTGCACCTGTCTAAGTCTGTTGTCAATGGCTGTATCAATTCGGCTAAGACGAATCCTGCAGAAAATTTTACTTGGGACGGAGAAAAGAGTTATACTTCGCCAGTTGTCACAGTTTTGCAGGTCGCCTTTCTTGGGAAGTTTAACGATGAGACCCTTGGCCCAGTCACTTGGTATGGTGTTAGTGTCCCAAATCTTATTGAGGAGGTCGTCAACCAGCACAGATGTTGCGGTGTCAAGATCAGCTTGAAGCATTTCTGCATGGATGGAATCAATCCCAGGGGCTTTGTTGTTTTTCATAGTTTTGATAGCTTCTCTGACCTTCAAAGATGCCATAGGGCCAGTGTCGATGTCAAGCGTAGAATGGGGCTTGCTGGCTCGTCTGGTTCTGGGTAATTTAGAACTTCCTGGGAGTGTTGGACCCATCTGGCTGCTTGTTCGCGCTCGGTTGTCAATGTTGAACTGTTCTTAGCTTTAACTGATGGTGAATGGCCGGTGTAGCTGCCACAAAGCTCTTTGGTGAACTTATAAAGGGTGCTCAATTTTCCTCTCATTGCAGCAAGCTTGGCCTTGGAGGCCATCTCTTCAATAAATTCCCGTTTATCCTTCCTGGCACTCCTTTCACCCATTTATCTTTGGACGCATATTTACGCTGGGTCTTTTCTTGTAGCCTGGGTGATTTAGTGTTGAGCATCTTTAGTTTCAGTTGTTTCCGTTCGTCTAATTTCTTCCATGTTTCAGATGCTAACACCACTTTCTGTTCTTTTTCTTCTTGAAGCCTATTGAGCTGGCTACCCCCTCACTGTAGGTGTTCTTGATTTCATTCCATTTGGTTTGAACTTGGATGTAATCATCTGTAACGTCAGCAAGGGCTTGGAACCGGTTTCGTATATTTGAAACAAGTTGCTGGCGGATCTCAGGGTACTTCAGTTTGGCGATATCAAGTTGTTTTCGTTGCTGTTCCTGTTTCTTAACCTTGGGAAGTTTCAGCTTCACAGTTGTTACAATAAGGGTATGGTCACTCGATACACTAGCTCCTCGATAAGCTCTTACATTTTCAAGAGAGCGCCACCATTTCTATTCACGATGACATGGTCAATCTGTTTAAATGTTCTCCCATCTGGTGACCTCAAAGTAAACTTGTGGATACTCTTATGGAGGAAAATGGTACCTCCAATTACAAGGTGTTGTTAAGATAGAAATCTGCAAGACGTTCGCCATTGTTGTTCATTGTGCCACAGCCGTGTTTATCCATAGCTCTTTAAAAGTTGGTGTGGTCTGCTCCTACTTTGGCATTCATGTCGCCGATAACCAAAAGCATGTGGAAGAGAACCCTGGATATTACTTGGGTGAGATGGTCGTACCAATCGTCTTTAATCTGATATTCTGCTTCGTTTGTTTGTGCATAAAATTGTATAAACGTAAGCTTACAGTGTTTAGAGTCAAATCGGGCTCTCAGGTTTCGGTCACTGATTAGCTCCAATTCTAACAAGGTGTTAACAAACTTCTTAACAATAATCAAAGCCACGCCGTTGATGTGGATGCTTTCATGACCTAAATAAAGTATGACTGAACCATCAGTTGCTCTTTGGTGTCCAGACCCTGTCCAGCGGCACTTGCCAATGCCAAGAATATCCAAACTATACTTACTCATTTCTCTCTGTACCTGGGCTAATTTCGATGTTTCGTACATGGTTCGGACGTTCCATGCTCCTATTCTAAGCCGCGCCTTTGGCCCAAGTAGACTATCATTCGCAGCTCTAACTTCCCCATGGAGGCTTTCATCAGAGTTGGTCATACCGCCACTAATTTCTCGGCTTAAGTCTACCCTTGAGCCTATAGATGTTTGTGCTTTTCTTGTCGTCGTTGTCGTAGTTTACGTACCAAGATGGTTTTTACGAGGTGGAGGAGTTAGTCCCACGCCCAGTCCCCGACCATTCTTCGTCTGGTCCCTACCTTTTGACCAAATCTCCTATTATCAGTTGTATTCATCCTTAGGACGGTGATAGAGGCGAAGCAATAACGAAATCAAATGACGAAGAAATTGGGCCCGCGTTGTGATACTTGCGTAAAGACTAACTCAACAAATCATGAAACTGCTAAGTTACCAGCGTGATGGTCCCTGATGGTGCAGTGGTTAGCACTCATGACTAGAATACAGGGAGACGTGGGTTCGATTCCCACTCGGAGCATATAACCGATATTTTTTTGACGAGTGTGGATGAGCAAAAGAAAAGACTGAAGATTATAGCCAATTGATATCAAGAAATAAAAAAAAATCTAAAATTGAAGTTGAAGCAATTTTTTATATGGAGACCGTGTACTGAATAATTTTGTTCCTTCCACTTTTAGGATATCATATTAAACAAAAACATCAAGCTGGATGCTATATTCCTACATTCGTTAATCAGAGATATTGTGAAGGTAAGCTACAACTCTTTTTTAACAAACAATTTTGCAATCTTTGTTATTGACTTCTAGAGGACAGAGCTTTGATCCATCGCAGGTTTGCAACCAGCAGAAGCTGCTTAATTCTTATTTTACTGGCTTAGTAAGAATGTAAAGCTGGGGAAGGTCATACAAATGTTCAATGCTCGACGGCAGAGCTGGAAATCCAACCCGGGAGCCCGGACCTGGGCCGAAATCTTACCACTACGCCAAACACGCCTCACGACGTCCTATGTCCAATTTCATATATGGCAGCTTTTTTTAATATTCTTTTGTCCACGCTATTTCAAATTAGCCTCACTAGCTTCGTTCCGGAAATTAAAAAGAAACGAGACAATGGGGCCGTTGTATACAGACAAAAAATATTTTAAAATAACCGCCATTTATGAGAAAGATCAATATTGCTGGTACAGTACAATCAAGTTTAGGTCTGGGATACGTGCTAGAAAAGATGAAGTTTTATATGGAAGAACGTCAACTCCTATGCACACCCTGTGATAAATCAAGAAAACAAGTTTACTAAGTACTTCCCGGCACATGTTATCTTTTTTCTATAATTAGTTTCAGTTGAGATTATTTTAATATGGGTGGGTTTAATTAGAGTGACTGGCCTCACTGCCCGTTTCTCACAAATCTTTTAATTGTCTTTAAAAAACCAATTGCAAGCAAACTTTGGGGTATCCCTAAACACCAAAGACGTCTATCCAGTCTAACGTTCTAACACGTTTTGTTTTTGTTTTGTACGCTTTATTATCACATTTCTTAAACATAAATTAGATTAAGAATAAATAAATATATATCATATAGGAATAGGTAAAGCTTACTCAGAATAGCTAAAAAGCTAACAGGGCTAAGTAATTTCAAATAGTATGGCAACAAAGCTTACACACAATAAAATAAAACAAAACAAAACAAAAGCTATGGCTGATAAGCAAAAATAATCATAATAAATGGATAAATTATGAAACAAAACGTAAAGCCAGATGAGTCTCCAATTCATTATGTCTATCTGGAGTGATCTAGCATTCTAACATGTCTCTCCGGAGTGATCTAGCATTCTAAGATGTCTCTCTGGAATGATTAGTATTCTAGCATGTCTCTCCGGAGTGATCTAGCATTCTAACATGTCTCTCTGGAGTGATCTAGCATTCTAATATTTCTCTCTGTAGTGATCTAGCATTCTAACATGTCTCTCTTTAGAGATCTAGCATTCTAACATTTCTCTCTGGAGTAATCCGGCATTCTAACATATCTCTCTGGAGTGATCTAGCATTCTAACATGTCTCTCTGGAGTGATCTAACATTCTAACATGTCTCTCTTTAGAGATCTAGCATTCTACCATGTCTCTCTAGAGTGATCTCGCATTCTAAGATGTCTTTCTGGAGTAATCCGGCATTCTAACATATCTCTCTGGAGTGATCTAGCATACTAACATGTCTCTCTGGAGTGATCTAGCATTCTAAGATGTCTTTCTGGAGTAATCCGGCATTCTAACATATCTCTCTGGAGTGATCTAGCATTCTAACATATCTCTCTGGAGTGATCTAGCATTCTAACAGGTCTCTCTGGACTGATCTAGCACTCTAACATGTCTCTCTTTAGAGATCTAGCATACTATTACGTCTTTTTTGACCGAAGTGGCACTTAATACCTCATGTCCATTTTTCTTGGAAAGAAATGCACCAAACATGGTTTACCTTATTTAGTTTACAGTATCATATTTTTCATTTAGATTTGTTTACAAAAGCTGCAATACAGTCACTATCTAGGTCACATAAAAAGGGGCAAAGTCTGCTTTTACTTTAACTAAAGCAAATGATACACGAGGCAATTTTTTCGTACAACCTGTTATGCAACGCGATTGCAAGACAAGTTGCAAAGGGGCTGCAACACGGCGCAATCGCTCCTGCAACTTGAACTTTGTAACTAAAACTTATTACGAAAAGCAGAGACTAAGCCTTGGTCAGTGCAGACAGTCGATACTAAGCCTTGGTTAGTGCAGACAGTTGAGACTAAGTCTCGGTCAGTGCAGACAGTCGAGACTAAGCCTCGGTCAGTGCAGACAGTCGAGACTAAGCCTCGATCAGTGCAAACAGTCGAGACTAAGCCTTGGTCAGTGAAAACAGTCGAGACTAAGCCTCAGTCAGTGAAAACCATCGAGACTAAGCCACGGTCAGTGCAGACAGTTGAGACTAAGCCTCGGTCAGTGCAGACAGTCGAGACTAAGCCTCGGTCAGTGCAGACAGTCGAGACTAAGCCTCGGTCAGTGCAAACAGTCGAGACTAAGCCTCGGTCAGTGCAGACAGTCTAGACTAAGCCTCAGTCAGTGCAGACAGTCGAGACTAAGCCTCGGTCAGTGCAGACAGTCGAGACTAAGCCTCGGTCAGTGCAAACAGTCG
>JAOCNB020103340.1:0-11405 GCA_026546465.2 Palythoa caribaeorum | reverse complement strand
AGACTTTCTCGAGTCAGAAAGCGATGAAAGTGAGTCAGATCAGAGTTCAGAAGAAGAAGCTATCGAAGAACCTCAGCGTAAGCGAAGAATACGAGGCTCAAGAACGGCCAACACTGTGAACAACACTGAGTCAGTCTGGAAAGAAGACATAACACTTCAGGCCGACTTGAACTTCACACAGTACGTCGGTCCAAAGGTAAGATTGACAGGGAATGAGAGTCCATTGACTGTGTTTGAAATGTTCTTTACAGATGAAGTTTTTGATTTGATTACGTTTCAAACAAACTTGTATGCAAGACAAGAACGTACAAATAATCCTGATAAACACAAAACAGTGTGGTATGATGTTACTAAGGACGAAATAAAAACATTTCTTTCTTTAATTTTAGCCATGGGAATAGTAAACAAACCAACCATAAACTCTTATTGGGAAACTGATGAATTTGCAGTGCCATTTTTTATGAAAACATTTTCAAGAGTGAGGTTTACACAAATCCTTAGATATATTCATTTTGTTGACAACACAACATTGATTCCCAAAGGTCAAGATGGCCATGATAAGCTTGGGAAGATCAGACCTTTTATGGAACTTGTTAACACCCAGTTTCAAAAGTTGTATGCCCCAACACGAAACTTGTCAGTTGACGAAACACTTGTAAAATTCAAAGGACGCCTGTCATGGAAACAGTTTATCAGGGACAAGCCAGCAAGATTTGGTTTAAAAGCTTTCACTCTTGCAGATTCTGAGAATGGCTATGTGCTAGACTTTATGGTTTACACTGGAAAAGAATGTGCTGCAGACTCAAAAGGGCTGGCCAAACGTGTCGTACTAAAGCTCATGGAGCCCTTTTATGGTCTTGCATACAATGTCTTTATGGACAATTATTACACATCTGTTGAGTTATTTGAGGAATTGTACAGGAAAAAAATACAAGCTTGTGGTACTTGTCGAGGAGATAGGGTTGGCCTCCCACATGATGTGACAAAGCCAAAGTCAGAGAAAGTAAAAAGTATGAAACGAGGAGAATTTTTTTACAGACAGAAAGACAACTTAACTTGTGTAACATGGAAGGACAGAAAATCTGTGGTTGTTCTAACTACCCTACCATCAACAATTAATTCTGAAACTGTACTCAGATCTGTTAAACAGGGAAATGTGTGGCGGAGAGAAGAATTTGAGTGCCCCTTGCCAATCCGTGAATATAATAGCCATATGGGTGGAGTGGATTTGGCTGATCAACGAGCAACGGCATATGCAAGACTAATGAAAGGATGGACTTGGTACTTGAAGCTCTTTTATCACATGTTAGAAGTGTCTGTCCTCAATTCCTATGTGATTTATTGTAGCCTGCAGAAAGATAATAATGCCCCTGTAATGATCGACTTCCGCAAGGAGGTCATCAAAGGACTCCATAATGGTCGAGTATACAAGAAATTTAGGTCACAATCAGCAACTCCCCAAAACACCAGATTCAATCTTGCCCTTAGGCACTTTCCTTGCAAGACTGAGAAGAGGTGTGCCTGCAAGGTACACATACAGCGTGTACTTATATCATACAAGTGTAATTTTTGCAACACATGTGTCCATTTCCCTTTTTTGTGAGATACCACACCTTGTTGAGCTATCATCTGAATGATGAAGAATGTAGCAATGCTTCTCCTAGCCTGAAACGCCAAGAAACAGGTAGACCTTTGGCCAAGGGAAAGCAGAGGGAAAGGAGAAGTCGTTGAGAGCTTTTCGTAAGTTTTATTTTACTTGAATGGAACACCCGTAAGTTCAAAGTACTTCGCTTTGCCCTTGCAACTATTATTTTAGTGGAATTCAATAAACGAAAAGCAGAACATGTTCGTTAATATTTGATTTAATGACTATTTAAGTTGCAAGAGATATTAAGCGGGAAAGACAAAATTCATTTTCTCCCAGTACACCAATGGCGATGGACACGAGAAAATCTTTCCTTCGCCAGGTCTCTGGTAAGTGGTTATCTTAAGGAAAGAAATGGTATGGCCTGCCAAGCATATTGACTGGGCATAAATTAAGTCAATTTGTGAAAGGAAAGTTTTGGGAAACTTTTCCAAGCGAAATATGCCATGTCCGTGTGGAGGATTTGTGGAGGGAAAATGGTGAAGATGTACCCCCAAATTGGTTTGCATTGAAAAAGCCCCAGAGAAGGGTATGTCATTTCCCTATTTACGCACTGTGGCGGGCTGATAAAGCAGAATTCATCGCCACAAGAGGGATTTTTGTCTACTAATTTGTTTTGGTCTATCGATACAATCAATAATATTGATGTCAGCGCACTCGAGAACAAACAGAATGAATTCAAAGTAAATTAAGACACACCGAAATCACTACGAATCGCTCTGTTTTAAAAGCAGCAAAAGAAGCAAAACCAAAGAGATTGAAAAGTCGATAGCTGTGGCCAAGTTTGACCCACCACCAATCGCAATTTTAATTCAGTACTAGTGAGCAGCATGCGGCAACAAATCTTACTACCTTTTTTATTCTCCGACCGGTTTTGTCTGAAAACACAGACTTCATCGAGACCTAATGCATAGGGTAAAAATCTCATTCCCATGTAATAGTGTAAACAGCAAAAACACCCACAAGGCATACGTGCAAGAAATGACTGTTCCCGCAGTATTTATAGTATACTATTTAGCTTAATTTTGGGGCTCACAGATTTAATGCTCTAAACTACTCAATGGTCTGTCTATAATTTTCATCAAAACAGCAAGTATGAAAAAGATAGACATAGATTGTACACGCAACTTCATGCAGTTTCAACAATGACACATCCAGGAATAGCTACTACTCAAGACTACGCTGTGTCAATGATGTCACAATACTTCCACAAATGCCAAAAGCCAGGAACTACCCACAAACTCCCACGTACTGCCGTTGAGGAAATGTGCAAGTAGCCCTACCAGTATGGCGAAAGTGTTCAACAATGAACTGTGCACAACATGTACCAAAGACAGGCTAGGCACACTTCCAATTAATGTATACGAACAAGACCAACAAGAGTCAGATGAAGTGACCGTGTTAGATTTCTTTCAACTTGAGAAAGCGAACCAAGAGATGCTTTAAGCTATAACACAGGTGTACTGGGAGCGAAGGACGATTATGCTGCAGTTAGACGTGGATATTGCTCCAACTGCAGGGAATTGCACAATGCGTAATCCTAGTTCTTTGTGGTGAAATTGCAAAAAATAACTTTTAAACATGGTCATATAAAAAGATATAACTGTTGCTGGTCCTCTGGTGATCTCAAGAAGTGCAACAAGCACATGCCAAGGATGACGAATCTACTGAAGGAACCGTAATAGATCACAATGACAAAGGCGAGACACAAGGTTCATAAACCTGTTTAACGTTCTAAATGTCTACATGACAGTGGGAATGCAAACATATTCTCTCCAAAAAAGGCCTCAGACGAGATCTAACCTTTACTGTTACTGTACGCCACAAAATGAAATAACACGCATTAAATGTAATAGTAACGCAAAATGTAATAACTTTTAACTGAAAATGTAATAAACTCGAAATGCGCAAAATACCGTTAGGAAGATTTAAACTTTCGAAATACACGTGGAACTCAGAATCGACACACAAAACTTCATCAAACGCAGTATTATCAAAGAATTACCCGCAGGCTCAAGATGATGCAGACTGTGCTTGAAAGAAAAACTCTTCATCCTAAAAGGTCGAACAACGAACATTCTTAACATACGCTCTGCTCTTTTTAATAAATGATGCCATGTAACCTGAACCTATCATATGTAAATTACACATTGTAATCCAATCTGTTAGATGCGAATAACACAATCTGTCAGTTGCCTGATGATTGTGTAAGCGCATGAAACTCAGAGTAGCGACAGCTATAAATTTGTCTACATCAATTCTTATTTTAAAAACTGTGAAAATAGCAATTTGACAAGAAAATATATTTTGGCACAGCTATTGATGTACTATTGTGGTTGATAAAGTGCACCATAATTGTTTTTATGTTGCAGAAGTTTTCCTAGATTGCCAGATCCACAGCCACTTCCCCTGAAGTTCGTGCATGTTAGGAACACCTTACGAACACTAGATTGAAAATTCTTTTCAATTTTAGAAATATTTTTGTTTTAAACTTACACCAAGTTTACTTTCTTACTGTAATAATATGTAAACTAATAAGATTTAGTGGTTTCATAGATATAATCAATAACATATGACAGACAGTATTGAACTGAGGTCTGGTTGCTGGAATACTCACTGAAACATATTTCTTATGCTTTGGCAGAGTGTAGGTCTTAATCACGTATTAAAAAAGCAACTAATAAAATTTCCGGCATTAAAGATTTTTGCAATTTTTTCTCTTGATTTCAGATCAACAAAAGAAGGATTGCAGAAACCATACGTGTTATTGGTTCTTTGGGACGATTATGGGGCAATAAAACTCTCCTTTCTGTAGAACAATTCGCAACACTGCCAAAACATGGAAAAATGTGGATATTCCGACGCTGTCTCATAGACGGAGTCCTTTTCCACAGCAATTGCTGCAAGAAATGATAATACCGTTGAAATTCATCATCTGGACAATAAGTACTATGGTAAGACGAAAATAAATTATAAATGTTGCTGACATACAGGATTTAAAAATCATTTCAATCTCAACGTCAGAAGGGAAGAATACACCTGCAATTCACAGTCCAACCACTCTTTGGAGTACGTTTACACTTCAAAAGCAAAATGCTAGCACTGAAATTCTGACATTCTTTTAGAAAGATTGAAAAATTATAAATGCAGAGTCACAATGTCCGAAGAAGTTTTGCCTTGGTCAGCAGCGCAACGTAGAGCAAAGTTAGAGAAAGATTATTATGCAAGTAATCCAGCATTATGTTGCGCACATTTATAAAGCTCACTGAAAAGTGCTTTTTTAGCCTGAAAACCTGGCTGCGAGCATTGTTAAAAAATGCCGTTTAAAATGATAAGAAAGTGCCTTTATCTTATAAAACATAGAGTGTAAACGTCCTAATAATGAAATACATTTACTTTTTTTATGGAATTGCTAACTTTCATAACTGTTTTTCAGGTTGATTGGAGTTCAGCCCATTATAGTTTTAAAAAAACTGGTTGAAAGCTACCTGGATTACTTGCGGATAAGTAACTGGTTTCAGTAAACAATTCTTTTTTAAAAAAAGACAATGGTGAGAGGGCTATACACGACTCAGTTCGATATAATTATTCCCTAACAGCATATCGCTGGAATAGTTATTGGGCGATTTTTCTATTCAAGTTTTATTGAAATGTATCATAACTTAGCACTACTGCAAATGTTCCACAAGAATCTCCTTCTCCCTTCCCTACACGCCAGACGGGGTAAATGATAGTTTTGTTTACACTCTAGAACTAGCAAGCGTTACACCCCGCTATTATGGCGAATCATATTTCAGGTGTTGTACAGAATCAAGTGTCTTCATCAGAAAAAGGGACCCAGATTGGAAGTGGTCCCTACTGTTGGGCGTATCTGAACAATATCAATCTTGCTCGAGAGACAACAAATTTGCTGAGACCTAATAGCAATGAACAGGTAGAAACGTGGGCAAGATGGTAAGTACTAATTTTTCAAAGTTTTAAGCTACTTTACACGTTTGTGAAAAGGGATGAAGTAATACTTTTACTTAAATTGCAGGGGTTGGGGCAAAAAAGGTTTTACATTTTACAGAATAAGAGTTTTTACCAATACCCATGGAAAGGTCTGATAAGAGATCTTTTGACATTGATTGAATGACGTCATATTGCATAATTTATGCAAAAATAAAGAAATAAGTAATATATCTTATCTGTTAGAAGCGAAAATCTGTTTTAATTTGATTTCGTTTCTCTTTGATTAAGGAAGACATCATAAAGGCCCTTGCGAAGAAAAAACAAAACTTCAGCAGGATCGATTGACCCAAACCGGTGAACCACCAAAGAGAAAGCGCATGACCTGGAAAAGAAACTTCGTTTGCCTGGCTGACTGAAATGCCACCAGAATGTCCAGTTCTGAACTAAATAAAATGTTGGAAGCAGCAAACTGGGCACACGGGAAGTCTAGTTATTCCTCAATCACTCTGCGGTTCAAACGGGAAGAAGCAGGAGGGCATGTTATTGAAAGGCAATGGCACTCGACATAATTTTCCAATATTTTATCAATATCTAATACTGTGAAGGGAACTACCAAGACAACTGTGGACACATTCAAGGTTGTGTCATCGGAAGCTCATACTCCTCTCAATACAACCCCAACGACATGTACCTGCTCATTCGCCAATAGAATGGAACTGCCTTGCAGACACATTTTCAAAGCAGGAGCTCCACTTAGTTTACCTTTATTCAACAGTAGACTTGTAAATAGGAGATGGACGAAGGACTACTCTAAAACGTTTCAGGACACTGTGTTTAAGACCACGGACATAAACGAATGCAAAGATTTCAAGCCATCAAACATTTTTGTGTTACCATCTTGCCAAGGCAAGAAGGTTCTGTCTCAAGCACAGAAATTTCGAAAACGTTTGCAGAGTGCACAGGTTCTCGCCTTGCTCTTGAGTGAATGTGGCATGCCAACCTTTGAAAAAAGACATAACATATTGCTGCAATTATGCGAGCATTGGAAGTCCGGGATAGAAGTTACTTAGCACCCTATGAAAGAGACTCAAAATTATTACCATGTACATCACAGCATCCCTGAGCCAGTCGAAGATTTAAAAACAGCAAAAGACCAACAAAAGGAAAAACTAGATCCAACCAGTCAAGCAAGTTTTCAAAGTGCAGAGCTACATACAGATCCTTCCAGCACTGGGGAAACAGAGCTATTCAACTATGTCAAGATGCCACCAAAAATGCGCAAAAGAGGCCGCCCAAAAGGAGCTGAGGTGACAGTGATTGGCCTCCCGAAAGCAAAGAGAAGTAAAGAATCAAAGCACTTGCTACCTTTCTCGAAACTCTCTCCATTGGAAAAACACCGTATTATATTAGAGTGTTTCACCGGGCAGTTAGTTGCTGCAGAAGCTGCAGATGGACAGCGACTAATTAATGCAGAAGATGTTTTTTCTGATATCCATCAAATACCAGATTTGGTAAGAGACAACAAGCATGTTGACATAAATCGGATTCAAAAATATATTTCAAGCAAAGGATGGCTCACTGTCCTTTCCGTTTGAGATAAAAAGCAACATTCACAATGGGTGTGTTCAATCTGCCGCAAAGTTATTTCTGTGAAGCAAAACTCTATTGCATGTGACCGATGTTTGTTGTGGTTTCATTTTTCATGCACATCATTAACAAAGCAACCCAAAGCTCGCAACTGGTTTTGTAAATGCTGTAGAATGAAGTATCAGTAGAGAGTTAACCTCAGACGACCAAAATAATCTTTAAGTAACGATCCGAGTAAGAACTAGAGAGGTCAACGGTAATGGATGCAGAAAGGTGCTAATTACAACATTGTTAAACCGTTAATCTCATTGGCTAAAACTTTTAAAATTGGCCATATTTTCATAAGTAAGCTAATTTCTTTCTTTTCAGTTCACTCATTCATTACCTTCTAGTTGAAACATTTTTGTTTTTAAATGTAAGAAAATTTTCACATAGGGAATATCGAAAATCGAAAGGGTTTATTGGCTTTTGTTTTGGAGTCTTATGATTGGATAAACTATAGCACAAAAGAAACATTGCTTTATAATATAGTTTCATTGCATTTTACTTTAAAACTGTGTTGTACACAGATTGATGCATTCACAGTGCGAAAATCTAAACACTTTGGTGTGGGAAAAGCGAAAAGCCGAAAAACAATGGGAGGTACTCTCGTTCTTACTCAGACCATTACTTAGTACATTTCAACCAAAAGCGGAAGAGTTGATCAGCCCTCCTCCCTCCCCAAGCAGTTTTCCATATGGTAGAGTGTTAGTTTCTTAGGAGACTTTGATAAGCTTATTACTTTCTTTAAATATCAAGTTTTACTTAACAAATGTTGCTATGGCAAAGTTTTCCTGAAGTTACAGAAGCATTCCAAGCTATCATGGAAATGCCACCTGTCCTTGAAGATGAAGTTCTTGCATTACTGGAGCGATTTGTTGTGCTAATCTATGAGCGACCAGTGACCAGTTGAGAGTCAATGATACCCGAAAGACCTTGTTTGCTTGTAACTCCAGAAGTTTTCAACTTCTTTTGGGTTTTCCTTCCAATTATCTGATGTAATGTGAATTTAAATACTTAGTTGCTGGCAAAATTAATAAACTTGAACACTTGAGAACATTCCACCAACTCAAGCAGCACTGATACATGACATCAAGTGCGCAATGTATCAAGCACATGTATGGAACAACTCATTGATTCCAGATCCTCAGCTTCCAACTCTTCCTGAGAAGGTTGTCCAATACACCCAAACTGTCACGGGTCGTGAAAGGTACCTAAAGACAGTAAATTTTGTGACAGATCGTGAATTTTTTTTACATGGCAGATGGTCCGTGTCCGTTGGTCTTGGTCTGTTGCTGATCAAGACGGACCGTCACGAACTGACATGGTGAAAGACGATCGGTGACAGGTCGTGAGACACTCACAATAATCTCTACTTGTGTTGAGGGTAGGGTGTAAAATGTTGACGGATGGTGAACGATCGTGACAGACCGTCACCGTCACCAACTGACACGGTCAAAGACAATCGGTGACAGGTCGTGAGATACTTAGAATAATCTCTACTTTTGTTGAGGGTAGGGTGTAAAATGTTGATGGATGGAGAACGATCGTGAAAAAACCAATAAGTAAAACAATAGTAATGCTTTATAAAAGGTTTACAAGAATTACTGCAAGATAGTCGCTTTTTTATTATGTTATACCAATCTTCGCTGTGCACTTTTTGAGTTCGATCGTCGCCTTCGCATTCGATTTATTTTTCGCCTTTTAGAAAACTTTTTAGGTTATTCTTTTCCTCAAGAGTTGTTAGTTATGAGTTTTTGAAAATACGTAAAATTCATTAGTTAAGACAAAAAGTTTTTTTTATATATTTTGGCCGCTAAATTGAATATTTGCTAATCCGTCCTATGGATTATCGTTACAAATCAAAGAGAAATAAACATTTCCTTCATTGTCAACTTTATTGTTCTTGGATCGACCATTATAAATAATGGAAACTCTGTTTTAAAAGTTCAGTTTTTGTAACACTCATTTCATTTCACGATGCCAGCTTTACAACTCTATCGTGAAAACATTCGCCAGTTATCGGCGAAAGCTGAAGTTATTGAAAAAAGAAGGGAGATTTTTAAAACCATAAACGGTGAAACCGTTTTCGCTTTAAAATCTTGGCCATCGGACATGAGACTAGTATTTTGGAAAAAACCCTTGGCTGACCGTGAGTCATTTAAGTTGTTGTTGTTGTTCTGCGTTGGAAACGGTTGCGCAGTGGAACTTGTAAGTACGTGGATTTTACTTTTACAAAAGTGGGTATCAGAAAAAGCGGAACAACGTGCCCAGCAAGTGGATTTCGTCCTAAATAACATGGAGAAGAAAAAACATTGTTGGTTCTACTTTGATTTACAATACAGAAGAATTCTCTTTCTGAACTGTAATGAAAGCAATAACCCGCTGGAAAAAAACGTGGATTTGGCTTTCGTCAACATGGAATTCTGTTCAGAGAATCACAACGCGAACGCTAGGCTTCGTCGTTAACAATTATGAAAAAGAACAACATTGTGGTTTTACTTTGATTTTGATTCCTTGTTTGTGGAACAGTTATTTTTCTGAATGATCTTCTAAAACGAAACTGTAACGGATACAAGTTATGTCTGTTGTAAAACTTAAAAGTGGAAAAGGGAAAAAATGAAGAAAACTCCTGTTCTTCAGGAAAGGCTCGTTTATGTGACAGCAAATATATACAAAATTATAAGGAAATGAAATATAGAATCATATTCAAACATGTTATTGTTAATTCTAGAATCGTTGTTAATTATTGCAATTGTTTTATTAAAACATAGAATTATACAGTTTAAACCTGTTATTTTTGTGTTAAAGAATTTTATTCTTTAATGAAATAACAATTATTTTGTTCGAGTTGTTGTTGATTTTGCTTCTAACGTTTTCGATCACGTCGTTGTTGTGTATCGTGTCGTTCTTCGCTTCCGTTGTTGTGTATCGTGTCGTTCTTTGCTTCCGTTGTTGTGCATCGTGTCGTTCTTCACTTCCGTTGTTGTGTATCGTGTCGTTCTTCGCTTCCGTTGTTGTGTATCGTGTCGTTCTTCGCTTCTGTTGTTGTGTATCGTGTCGTTCTTCGCTTCCGTTGTTGTGTATCACGTCGTTCCCTTTCGTTACTTGGTACCATATTAGTGAAGATTATCTTCCGTGGTTATGAAGTTGTTGTTGTAAAGGCTTTCTTGCGAATTATTGAGTAAAGTATTACTATTAGATTAGTTATTTTTTAATCATAATATAATCGATATAATGTAGGTTTTTTTTCTTAAGAATAACACACACAAAACATACGAGATCTTTGTGTTAATCATCAATCATCTTACAGACATGCTTGGTTCGATTGGATTTTTAAAAAAAACAAATTGTGTACTTATTTTGTGAAATTTGGTCCTCCAATTAGATTCAAACTAGCATATAACTGCTCACGATTTTGCTGTGATTGAACATCAGTTGACAACAAGTGGAATTGTGCTCCACGTATCATATAGATTTTTTTACACTAGTTTTATACAATTTTGTTTTATATTTGTTATTCTAAAGGGAACTTTAAGATATTGCGAGTAACAAACAAGCGTTCTGATGCTTTATGATTGTTATATAATGCCTCATTAAACATACGTTTATTACTTCAAATAAAAGTATATATGTTTCTTAGCCGGAGCCGTCAATTGATATTTGTATTTTGTGGGTATCCATCCCCGACAAAAATCCAAACATTTGGTCCTTTAGTTCAAACTTTCAATTATTCGGTTCAAACTCTTAATCCTCCAATCCAAACATCCAATCTTTAAGTTCAAACATTTAATCCTTTAGTTCAAACACTCAATTCTTCAGTGCAACCTCTTAATCCTTCTGTTCGAACGTCCAATCCTTAATGTAAAAACAAAATAAATCGTTTACTGGAAATATAAATTAACTTGCAACATTCACGACGTTGCGGCCGTAATCTACGGCCTTCATCAGGTTACTGCTTGTCATGTGACCTGACTTGGTCACGTGACAAGCGGTGAGGAAGTTGGCTTAGGGCCCGGTCCCAGGTACATGAAAGGTTATACCGTAGCCCTCCCTTGCGGTTGAGAGAGGGCTTTTCAACCCTCTCCCATACAGCTTCTTTAATACCCCTTCGTACCCAGTCCTCCTCCCTATCTAGGATTACGACATCGTCCATGTCGAACGTGTGGCCGGTATCTAAATG
>JAOCNB020103339.1:0-19311 GCA_026546465.2 Palythoa caribaeorum | reverse complement strand
TTAGAAGTTTAAGATACCAAGGCAAGAGGCAAGGATTGTTTGCTGACAGAGTTTTCACTGACTTTACATCGATGGAAGTGAAGAAGCATTAGCCTGTCCTTGGTTGATAACCACGTTACAGTTATGGAAATTGTAAATGTGGCCACTACTAACTGCGATACTGGACTTCTTTGCCGTCAATGCCGCCGAGTTGTCGCTGTTGGGCAAATCGGCATCACTTGAAACCTGGGCTATTAATACCAAAAAAGCAACTTTGTGCAAGTAAGTTTTCATTTACCGTTGCTTGGTCAATTACAATTGCTTTATTTGGGTTTTCTGCTGCAGATATAAACGCATTGACTTCTTCCTCGCTAACTTTTTTTAATCTACACTGCAAAAAATGCTGGGTAAATGGAACACGAAATATTGAGTAAAGATTGCATCCCCATTAAGCTATCATTGTGACTTAACGTTAGCGGTAATTATGAGTAAAGTGAACACAACATTTTGAGTAAGTGTTACTCAGCCTGGGTTAGTTTAACTCTCACTATGAGTACTGTTTACTCAAGACTTGAGTAAACTTACTCGGGGAACATGTTCAACCAGTTACTCAATATAATGAGTTTAATTTACTCTTAATCTGTGAGTAAAAGCTACACAAGTTTTGAGTATAGCTTACTCAACATTTAGCACAATTAACTCAAAAAATGAGTTAGGACTACACAAGTGAATTGCATCCCCAGTTACACATTATTTTGAGTAAAACATATCTTTACACAGTCAATGAGTACAGATTACTCAACTAATGTGTATATCCTACACAAGCCAAGAGTAACAGATACACAGGGAACATGTTCACCCAGTAACGCAATATAGTGAGTTTAATTTACTCTTAATCTGTGAGTAAAACCTACACAAGTTTTAAATAAAGCTTACTCGACATTTAGCACATTCAACTAAAAAAATTAGTTAGGACTACACAAGTGAATTGCATCCCATTTACACTTTATTTTGAGTAAAACATATCTTTACACAGTCAATGAGTACAGTCTGATTACTCAACTAATGTGTATATTCTACACAAAAGATACACACAGACAAATGCAGTTTCTGTCAAAAATAGTAACTATGTAACTGTATAGTGCACTGAAAAGAAGAATTACATAACATACAGAACTTGATTACCGAAACTTTTTGGTTTGAAATTTCAAAAGATTATTCCATTTAATACTATAACATTTTCTAGGGAAAGATTAAAACATAAAGGAAAGCTGAACTGATAGAAAGATAATCTGTAGTTATACCTGCAGTCAAATTCTACCCTGCGAGCAGAGGTTTTCTTTGATTCATTCCCTTGCAAGAAAAGGAAGAAGACTACATGTAGGGAAAAGAATAGAAGAAACTTTCTGCTGTAAGGGTAGTCAAATTCGTCAACTGATAAAAAAACATTGTTCACAGAAATAAAGTAGTTACTTCAGTTTACACCTATATAATTATGCTTCTCAGAATCTAAAATTCTCAAGTGTGCATTTGCACATTTCATGTTTTTCACACAACTGCATAAAAATTTCCCTGTGCATGCACACTGACATGAACTTACTGTACACACAAAAAGTAGGTATTTTTGTTACAGGTCATAGCACTCCATTTAAGCCTCTTGAGAGTAGTCTTAATCAGCAAGTTTAGAAACAGGAAAAAAGTTACATTGTACTGTGTTTACATATTAGTGTAAAAAATTTGCAGGGTTTATACTGTATAATACAAGTACTGAATTATAGATTAGTGAAGTACATTCTGTGCGTTTCACACTAGTGGGCCTCCCTATGCAATTCCGATTGCCTACCTTGAAATATATGGATATGTTATTAAATATCTATTCTCTAACTTTGAAAAATGTCTGTTCATATATAACATCATTACGTCTTGTACTTATGTGCTCAATTTACAACAAAATTGCAGGTTTTGTTTTTTTTTAAAATATTATTTCACATGTAATTGACTTTTTTTAAATTGCCCAGAAATCGGCTTTTGCCAGCCTTTGGTATATTCATTATGCAAACATGCCACGGATGCTCGTTATATAACTCTAACTCTCTAGTCCTAACTTAATCCATGACATGTTTACATGGCATATACATGGAGTAAAGGCTGTCCTAGCCAGCCAGCCAGCTGAAAATCACTCACAAACTTCAGCCCACAAGCAATCACAAGATAAGTATGAATTCTCCTTTGTTGAATGCAATAAACCAGAAAATTAGTTTGAACAAAGAACATAAATAGCTAAAAACTATTATAGGTAAAACTTATTATAAAATGGTGGTGACTATGCATAAACTATAATACAGTAAAACCCATGTATAAAAAAATCTTATAGCTACATATTTCCAAATAATCTGAAAAACTTTACTATGAAATTAGGGGGGGGGGTAACCAAAAAGCTTTTAAATGCTGGTGAGTGTGGTCTTTTTATTATAGAAGTGGTTCTGTACTTGTCAAAAAATAAAAACAGTAAAAAACCTAAATCTAAATGGTATTATAGCTTGAATCATATGATCTTAACTGGCCTTTTGAGATTATCACTCTCGGAATCATATTTTTGTTTTCACTGATTTAATTTAATAAAATGTAAACCAGTGGCTTTGAAATTTTAGGCAAAATCAGGTTGCTCTACAAACCACAAATCTTGTCTAACATCTTCTTACAAAGTTGGTTTTATATGTGGGTTTTACTGCCTTTATAACAGGGTCTGGAAGAATTGAGCAAAATGTTGCATGGGATTCCCGAAAACACAAAATACCAATGCAATTGACAAGATTAGGGATTTGACCGCTTCCTGATGGAATTGTCGAAGTTTGAGCACAGGGTGTGGGATTGTTATGAGAAATAGCAGGATTGCAAGATCAGAACCAGACCCTGTTATAAACTAAGTAGCATTATGCTTGTCTAGCTCTTCCACAAGCCGCAACACAGAAACTGGTAGTTTTCTGCCATCTCTAATTTGCAGAACACAGTGTTGTAGATATAAGTAAAAGTTACTGAGTCCACCAGGGTACTCATACATAAAAACATAAAACACTGCCATTAACCCTATGGTGGCATCAGCAAGACCACCATTGACCTCACATATAACCTGCCTGTCTGCAACCAAATGCAGACTAGGTTGCTCGTTTAAAGCACCTTGGATCAAGATGCAAGGCAGCGGCTTCTCCATTGTCCTAGCCTTACTTTTGGCATCTTCTGTTTCCTGATGAATTTCAAAAAATTGCATTAAGTAAGAAACAGTTTAATTTAAATTTGGTAGTCAACTCATATACATGCACTCAGTCCATTACCAGCTTATTGAATAAAATGAGGAGAATCTTGCACTTACTGTAGTATAAACTGGGAGTACTGGTAAACAACCACTGTAATATTTTAACTGATGGTAAAATACATGTATGTGTCATTGGGATTTGTGCAATTTATTTGTTGTAAAATGCTTATGTAACTGTGAGACGACTGGGCCCCACTCTCGCTCTTCGAAATAGGACATATTAGTACATTAGTTGTTAGTGTTTTGAAACAGGTGAAGAAATTAAGTGAAATAGGCTAATAATCTATAAAAATCCATACTTCTATTTTTCCTAGTTTTAATGACAACAGAAAAACACTAGGGCCCGTTTGTTCAAAGAGTTCATCAATAAAATTATAATCGAGGCAGTTCAATAGTTTCTTACTCTTTTCTTTTGTAGTCTTCCACTCACTGAACAACAATGAATAGATAAAGTCAACAAAATCAAAAACAATCGTTGATTTACTAGTGAAGGCGATTAGCACTTATTCAGCAGATAGCTTATCTACCCTTTGAACAATTGGGCCCAGATTACTAAAATTTAGATTACTGTTAATAATTGGGTTAAAGACATATGTTGATAAATTTCAGTAAAACTATAAGAAATTTATGTTTTACATAACAATTAATTAGATTTATATCTTTTTTTCATGAGCTTAACTGCAATGTATCAATTCCTAACAAAAAATGTAAACATAACAAAAATGGTATTAAATGAACCATTTCCTCTGTAGTTAACACTTATTTATTGTAATTTTGATTTGTGTACCTTTATTAACATAAGAAAGTCATTCTGCTTTGAAGTCCCAGACTTTGATTCAAGCAGGAGGGGTAGTAGGGCAACTGCAACCTCTACTTTCTCATCTGCATCAAAATAAAAATATAATCAATTTGTTTTATTAACATCTTTTGCTACAAACAGTATGGTATCGTAATTTAAGTTATACTGTATTTGCTTGTGTATTAGTCAAGGTTTTGAGACATTAAATATGGCCTAAAAAACTGACCTAGACTTATACACAGGCAAAAAACAAAAAAAAACTTTTAAAAAGTATCGATTTTGGACCCAAAAATGGAGCTCGACTTATACATGGTATTGACTTATACATGAGCAAATAAAGTATGTTATTTTCTGTGACAGAAGTAAATTTAGTTGTACACATGCAGTGATAGATCAAGGGTGCAGCATTACATCATTAGAAAGAAAAATTTTTGTTTTGAGAGCACAAATTCAAAAGCAAGGCATTCACAGGGTTCCCCTTAGTTATGGCAACGGATTATCAGAGCTTTATTAGAGGTCATAAACTACCAGAAGCACACAATATTTCCTGACATTTAAAAAAATTCTCTGACATTTTAAATGACCATGGAAAACGTTTTGGAAATGCCCTAACTTTCAGTGGACACAAGGAAGACCAGAAAAACAGTGTTAGGTTATTACAAGAAGTAATACTTGTACACTAAGCATGTAAACAGGTACTCTACCATCATGCTCACCTTCAGAGTTACTAATTTCTTCAGGGTCTGAATCATCTTCTAACATCTCTAAATACTGTTTCATTTTTCCACTGTTTTTTGTAGTCTTTTGTTTTGCCACTGAAATAATAGCACTGCTGGTCTGCCTTAAGTTGGCCAAGAAAACTTCCCTAATACTTGTATTAAGTCCAAGTATTCGCTCAAACTCAGCAACCATCTGAAAAAGATGTGTTTGGTTCTTCAGAATAAGCAGGATTAGTTGATGAATGACTAACACTTTAAGACCCTCTTACATTTTGTATTATTTTGTTGTTGCTGAAAACCCTATTTTTTGAATTTTGACACACACAATAATTTTGTCTTGAGATACAGTTGGTATAAACAGGTAAGATTTTGGGTGGTTTGTTTATCTTTTATCTTAAACTTTTCCAGGATTTTTTAAAATATAAAATTGGAAATTGCAGTATCATGCAGGAGAAAAAAACAGGAGATACAAGAACTTATACTGAAGTACAGTATTCACTTCTATAAGTTGCTAATTCCACAGTCTGTATAGCACAAAAACTAATATATCCTGGAAAACAGGAAGCAATTCTTAAAATAAACCCAAAGCAATACCTGATCATAGTTGAACAGAGCTGGGTATTCTGCTTTTAGTTCTGTAATCGGTATATTTTCATTCATTTTCCTTCTTCTATCAGGAAACGTCAGACCCATCCGTTTGTTAATTTTTTTAAGGTCAGGTGATGTTCTATACCACTCATTTTGGATGTACTCTCTGTGTTTTTTCAGGGAGTTTTCATCTTCTCCCTCAGGAAAAGGTGGCAACCAATTTATTGCACCCCTTCGCAGCTTTTGAGAAACACTTTTCCCTTGCTGTGCCTTTTTCATCTTCTTGTGAATAACGACTTCTGGATCGTTGTAATGTTTTCTTTCATTCCTGAACTTATCATACAGTGCAACATGCCAATAGTCCTATGTATAAAAAGGAAAATTCCACTCAAAGGCTAGCTTGTAAAATCCATGCAATAATGCAGTAGTTAGGCAACAAATTAGGCAGCCTACTACTTTAGCTAAAAACTAAAGGAATCACAAAAAATTTGCTTGAGCTGACATCAAGGATTAGACATGCAAATATAAAAACACATCCCAACAATACTTATTCTTTTTTATAATTTTGAAAACGTACATAACATTTTTTGCATTTTTCTTAAAGCTAAGTACCACAAACTGAAGGTTACTGTTACAATTGTTTTTGGTTTATACCCTTAATTATCATTCGTTTATATAGTTGATCTATACCGATTATCTACTTGGTGACTCATTTTTTGACTGTTTTTTGCAACGTATATAAATGCAAAGTAGTGGAATTGTCCAGGGCAAAAAAAACTTGCATGTTTATATAAGTTTTATTTTTTTTGCTCTTACAGTCAGAAAACTGAATGTTTTTTAATTTACCTTAGTATAGTATAACATAATGCTAGTAAGAAAACAAATGAAAGATTGTTCAAGAAATAATTTAGTATACAAGTGTAAAGTGCTACTCAAATGTTGACTTTTTCTTTCCTAAACGTTTTAGTTCCCAAACACCATGTATGCTGTGAACAGTTTAAGGTTCAGATCTAATATTTCAAACAGTTTTAAAAAAATTATTAATCTTT
This sequence comes from Palythoa caribaeorum, assembly GCA_026546465.2. Taxonomy (NCBI): domain Eukaryota; kingdom Metazoa; phylum Cnidaria; class Anthozoa; order Zoantharia; family Sphenopidae; genus Palythoa; species Palythoa caribaeorum. Next base: position 12,864 of record JAOCNB020103339.1, on the reverse strand, counting down.
TACTTACATATCCACTACCAATTGACCCTTTGTCTTTAAGAAATGGGTAAGTCTTTACCAAAAGTTGAACAATGGCTGTTAACTGATCTTTCGTTGGATAGCTGTGATAATGATGTAAGAAACCAAATTTAACTTTGAGATGGTAAATTCTTGTTACACTCAATAATTTGTCCTTTTATACTTTTCTATAAATAGTGGGGGCCATAAATTAGTAATTTTAATTTATCCTGTTAATTTAATAAATTTTTTAGAAAACTATATTGAAAGATGTTTTTATTATACTGTTAACAAGCGTAGAGCAAGTAAAGAGTATTTCATTGCACAATTGACACTAATTTCCTGCTCTGTATCCTGCTGTATTGTCCATACAAGAACACCATGAACACAATGACAACAACTTTCTACTAAGGATAACTGATATATGTTCAACTTTACAACATAATAAAATAATACTCAGCACATTTTAACTGACACACAAAGTATACATTGATATAAGTCATACTTACAGTGTAAATCTTGAGAAATGGTCAAATAACCTGTTAATTAGCTGTCGTCGCAGCTTTGTTGATAATGACTGTCCAGTCTGCAATGCATTTGCCAAATCTGGACGAAAAACTGTTGGTAGCTCCAGTTTCCCTGGCCATGGCACCCTTGCATTCAGCGTTATCTCTTCACTCTCACTAACCAAGGGCCGTTTGCTTAAGAATAACAGCAAAAATATAAATTGGTAATTTACTAAGTGACCCATACTTTGCTCGCGAAGATATCTTAAAATACAAAACATCAAAATAAAATATGTTGAAAGTTTAAAAGTCAAATTAGTGAAAATAAACAGTTTTGATCAAAAGTGTTCATTTTAACTTTGACACTTTCACAATATTTTACTTTAATGCCAAATAAAAAAAGTATGTGTGGTTCCGGTTACCCTACCTACCATAGCTTTTTCATGCTGACCCTGGAATTTTTTTTGCCAAAGCATGATCTGTAGGCTTCATTTTAAACTTTTCCTTAATTTTTCTGTAAATGTACCTAAGATTTTTAGCCAGCTTTTTAACAAATTATAAGCCTTAACAATCAGTTATGGAGGTTAAATTGCCTTATAGCGACAATTATGCACAAGTATTACTGCAATAAAACATTTTCAAAAAATAGAATGCTTACACCTACCTACCTACCCTATTTTTTGCCAACCAGAATCACTTTTTTTATTCCGCCTCATACTATTTTCTATTCTAAAAATTGCCAATAGTACAAAATAAGGACAAAGCACAACTCATAAGATGTATTTGCAAAACATCAGATATAATAATGAAAATACAAGCTACAGGGAATGGACAGACACAGTCGTATACTGTACAAGGTATTCCTTTATTAATAAAATGGGGAATCGCTCAAGTTAATATTTACTAATGACAACAATTTAAAAAAACACTTTTAAAAGCACTTATTTTGCAAAGCAATATCGGCAGTCAAAAGTCTATACATTTACTAAATGTAATCAGAGAAAGCTACTGTTAACACAGTTAGCTTCAAAAGTTAACTTACATAATTTTACTATTAAATTATTAGACCTCTTTTGTTTGAGCTTAATGTTTTGCATTTCCCATTTCAAATCCCCTGAGTAATACTGCTTTCTTTTTCTGCTATGCACTGACAAGTAGACATTCTTTTTTTACACAATAATGGCTTGCAATATTAAAATAAAAGGTTCCAAACATTGTCGACTATAAAAGTCATCATCAAGGTCAAAAACCCGAGTTAGAAATTTTATTAACATACACTGTATAGGGAATAATAATAACGGATATGCCAATTTTTTTTCCTTCACTGTCAGTTTCCATAATATTTTAATTAATTTAAGTGCCTCTTCAATACATCTCTTTTGTATAGAATTGTTTGCTTGTAAAAGAATTTTCCGTGAGAAAAAGTGATCTTGAAAACGAGAAACTTAAAACTGAGCTACAGTATCCCCTTGGTCAATACATACGTGTTTTGCTTGATTGTCTCCTGGCTTTCATGGTCAGGGACTTCTGCAACTTCACTCATTTCTTGTGCAGTCCGATTTGGCACTGCTGTGTCTTGGCCGGGGCATGTAACTTTGCCATTTTCTTTATTTTGTTTTTTCAACAACTCCAGTTCATTTAGGAACTTCATCCTCTTCCCAATCTGTGGCACAAGGAGTTCTGCTCCTCTTTCAGTCAAGAGGAGCAAGGTATCACCATCAACACCGCCATCTAAATAACAAATGAAGTACATTTTGTTTTAACACATAAAAATTCAAAACGCTTAAAGATTTCAAAGTGTAATTCAACAATTGTGTTTTAAATAACGTCCTTTTCAAGTTACTTATTCTAAAACATACCACATAAACTAGCAGTTTCTAACAGAAAGTGAACTGCTGCGAGCAAGAAAAAGTTATTAATGCAATAATATTATTTTGCATTTTGGAAACATGAACATATTTCATACAAAAATTTTAAAGACATGAATATCATTTGTTATTAATTATTTTATTACCCAGTAGGGTATGATAAAAAAAATACATTTTACTTTTGATAAGTTTTTTGTAGTATTTAATGTTTTTAGCTCATAACAACTGTACCACTTTCATACAATTTTGTAAATCACTTTATTAGTCCTCCTATGTGAGTCCTCCTATGAGAGTTTCACTTTATTTATCCCCCATCCCTCCCCTCCATAACATACAGCTTTAGTAACAATGTAGAATGAATTTATAAGTTCTGAAGATTTGGTAAAAATTTTATGCAAGTACCTTAAACCATTTTTTTTTATATCAAAACCTTCAGTTAGTTGTATTATATTATTAATACATTATTTAGAATTTTTGTTAATGATTTTTCATTTCTCACAAACAAAATCTTCATGACTTAGTCCAAGTTGTAAATTTTGATACATTTGCATTAACTATGAGAACCCCACCTAAGCTAGCTTGCTTTGTTGGTAATCAGTGGAATGTATTTTGAAAATGTTGTGTTCTTATAATAAGTTTATTTTTCAACACTTTGCATTTTTGTTTATCATACTGATTCTATTAATCTGCAGTAAGTTCACTTAATTAACTGTGATGAATTCCCAACATTGCAGCAACTAAAATTGTAGCGATAACAAATAGCACCAAGTAATAAGAATTTTTTGCAAGGAAGGTCAAAACAGAGAAGTCAACTACACTGGAAAATATAGGTAAAGTAACCATCTTACAGTGACCTGCCGGTTATTCTAAGCTTGTGATAAATTTTCTTGTCAAAGTGAAAAGGTCTGCTGATGTTCATCTGCAAGGAAATGGTTTTAGGCATCTCTTTGTGATTTCCTTTAGTATCTTACTTTTGTGGGACTGTACACCGCTATGACAATTCGTACAGAATAAACATCACTTTTCAAACTTGGTATCATTGTGTGCCTTCAACCACTTCTGGTGCAATATGGCAATGGTGTTTATAATATGTTTCTTTTTCTTCCTTGGAAAGCACTTTTCTTTTGCTTTCACTAACAATATGTGCCTTTCCCAAATCAATAAGAATTGGAGAACACAAAATTTATCATCCATGCTGTTTATAACCACAATACTCACACTAATCGACTTTCGAACTGGCTGTATACCCGTGCTCAAGCCTACTCGACCATAGGTAGTTCGCTCCCTCGCAGCTTTCCCGCCAAAATCTGTATGCCTTGCATAAATTATGGACAGTGATTTATTTTTTAAGCTCAACTTGTTTTGAGCCAATGTTGTTTCGCAACGACTAAATGACTACGAACGAGTATTTATCGTTGCTGTTTAGTAGGTCAGTTGAAAGGCTAATATCGATTAAATGAACCGTCACTGAAATTTTAATTGAAAGGACAAAACTCAAAAGGCTAAACAGCGGTTTAACGAACCGTTTTGGCGTTTATTGTAAGAGTAATAACCTGATTATTGAGAACATTGTAAACGAACTGTAACGAATGTTCTCTATAAAATAGAGACATAAAAACCATTAGCAAAAGTCCATAAGCACTATAGGGTCACTATAGGTCATGGCACGCTTTTGTACCATACATTAAAAACACACCAGGCGGATTAGTCAGTGGTGTTGTTTTATTGCTTTTTCTTGTAGGAAAAATAACGCTCTTCCATCCTTTCTTCTTCTTTTTTGTTTTTGTTTGTAATTGTATGTGTGTTTAAATTGTTTGTAAATAGAGAAATTAACTACTGAACCGCCTCGATTAGCTCTGCCATTTGCGGATCAGTAACACTTGTTTGTAAAAAAAGTAAAGTACAAGTTCAAGTCAAGAAATATTATTTACCTTCAAAGGCCGGCACATATTCTCCAAAGCCTTTTGCTTCCAGCCATTCTTTTACATCAATAACAGCATCCATTTGGAAGACTTTACAGCAGCGAGCGAACGAGGAAAAACAGGACAACAGCGATCACCAAACGCTTGCGCGACCTTTGCTCCTTGATTCGGATTGGCTGTTATCTTTATTTTAAGCGGAAAGCGCGCGAAAAATCGTGCGCGACTTCGTTTTATTTGTTTTTGGGCCATGGGGTGGACATGTGTTTGATCAGGAGTTGAAGGCATCACGTACAAAAGTAACCTAGCCTGCAGAGAGCATTTTGCGGAGAGCCTGTTCGCAGGCTAGTACAAAAGCGGATGTAGAATATATTTCAAAATAGTGTTCAAGAGTTATCAAAATTTCGATAATGTTTACAAAATGTACAACTGTCCTTACTGCATTAGCATTTTTCCATCGTTTAAAAAACTGCTGAGCCATATTAATTTGATCCACAGTCACGAACCGAATTTCGCCATAACATGTGGCAACTGCAATCAAACTTTTCGAAAGTTCTCTTCTTTCAAGTCACACATACAACGGGAAAAAAGTAAAAACGATTTGGCGAGATTATTTCGGAATGCTGGACAAGTCCACAATGGTGACGATCTCAGTGATGACGAAGACGAGGACTCGGGAAATGATGAAGAAATAGACGAAGGGACTGAGATAGAAAACATGACGAAGTCTCTGGCTTTATTTCTGTTAAAAACGAAAGAACTAAACCAACTTAGCCAGCAAGCATTAGACAGTATCCTCGAAAATACAAGTGTTCTTGTAGAAAGCAGTGTGGCAGCTTTAAAGAGTCGAGTTAAGAATTGCTTTGCTGGCAGTGATGTTGAAGTGGACGATATCAATGGCCTGAGAGATGTTCTGGAACAACCAACTTGTTTTTCACAGGCCAGATGTCCACTTGCAAGTGAATACTTACAAGCGAAGTTTTTTGTGGAAAATTTTAAGATGGTGGTAAGTCAACTTTGTTCCATCTATTCTTCTAGAATTCTGTAATTATTATGCACTTTTATATTGATATCAACTTTATTTATTTTTAAAATTTAATTATTTTGCTTATTTATTTATTACAATAAGCCATAATATATTGTGATTATTAATAAGGTCTCCAAGATATAAATTAACTTTTATTTTATTTTATTGCCTTCGCCTCGAAATTTTATTAAACTAAATGCGAAGAGCAATTACTTTTTTTTGTAAATCTTTTTGTAACTGTTAATAAAGATTGTTGTTGTTGTTGTTGTTGTAACTAAAACTGATGAAATATAGAATCCCCTTCTTCCAAGGTCTGGATAATCGAGGTTGGACTGTAGCACAAGTTGACATTCAAACTATGCAAAGTCATGAAGAATCCCTTCTATAAGCACCACTGACCTTGGTCAAATGAAATTCTTTCTCCTACCTATCCGTTCCCTTCCCCTCCCATCCCAATACATGAATTTATAAACAGCCTCACCTCAACAACTTTTTTTGTTTTCAGGAGCCAGAGGAAGTTGTGCTTAGTCAGCATGTTATATACAGAAGTATCAACGGTCGTCAAAGACTCAAACTTGTGAAAGAAAGTTTTCACTACATACCTGTATTAAAGACCCTTGAGGCTTTTCTGAGTCAACCAGATGTTCTCGAAGAGGTATATGTAGACATTAGACTGCCAGGGTGTCAAGTTCTTAGTTTTTCCCATTTTTATTGCTTATTCCTATTTTCTCCTTTTTTTGGCTAAAACCTTCTGTTTTTCCTATTTTTTGGGGGGGTTAACAGAGAATATAAAAAAACAGACTGATTTTGCACCAAATTTTCTGGGGCTATCTTGTGCATCTGAAATTTCAAAATTTTCCCTGGGGGAGCTTGCCCCCAGAACCCCCTATAAAAGGAAGATTTTGTACCCCTTTTTTTCCCAATTCATACGCACTTCATATTTTACCAACCTTTATCTTTCCTTTTTGCTGTTGCATTGCCAAAATAACTAACATGACTTGTGTGCCAAAATAACTAAAAAATGCAGTGGAAAATTCTTACTTTTTTAACAAAAACCACCTATTTTTACTATTTTTGTGGACTCTAAAATCCCTATTTTCCTATTTTTTTTGGACCTCCTTATTGCTTGACACCCTGGACTGCAATATTTAGATAGTATTTATGAACTTGAAAAACACTTTTTGTTTTAACAACAGTTAGTAATTACCATTTGTGTGACCATCATAGTTCTTCTTTTTAAGGTTCACAATCCTCATGTAAGCCACGATGGTGTGCTGCGAGATTTTTGTGATGGTGAAGTGTTTCAGGAGCACCCTTTATTTGCAAAGTACCCAAATGCACTCGTTCTGCATTGTTACTTTGATGAGTTCCAAGTAACTAACCCCCTTGGATCAAAGACCAAGACACATAAAATAGGTACATATTACTGTGTGGTACAGGAAATTGTATGTGGCTAGATGTTAGAAACATTGGCGACTGCTGAAACATTCTTGGGCAAAGCAGAACAAAGCAAATTGTATGGCTATTAGAGCCTTTGAGCTTATCGTCATTTCCCTTATCTACTAAATCGACTGGCAGTTTCTTCAAATATTTTGATTACATTATTGCCATTTGTCCCCCATTTTTATAATCATAAGCAAATTTCTTAAAGGTATTGATTAGAATGTTAGAAATTGCAGGATTCCATTTTAGCTTATTGCAGTTTATACTTTAGCCATTACCCTACAGGTCTGAATCTCTTTCCCAGAATGGAGCTGATTACACTTTTAATCATAATTATTACAATTTCCTCAAATGTGATTGGTTTATAAACTGCTGTATTTTACACTAATTAATCTGCAAAATTGTAATCGGATACCTGTAATTGGACAGTTACATGAGCCAATCATTTTAAGTCCTTTTAGCTAAGTCCACCAATCACAACATTGATTACTATCACTATAGCAACTTAACCGGCGGCTGCTTAAAGCCATTTTAGAGCTTTTCTTCATATATATTTTTGTAAATTGTACTTATTATATATTAAAAGTTGCTATTGAAAGCCATTTTTCAAATTAAACTTTTTTGGAAATTGTAATAATTATGATTAATTGGTAATAGAACTTTTTGTTCGATTTTGTTAATCACTCATATGATTACAGACCGAATTAGACTCCAATCAGTCCTATTACCATTATGAAGCATCCATGAGGTCTGTACCGTATATTTAAGCAGTCATATAGAAAACATTTATTTAATAAATTGTGCACATGTGAAATCATTTTTTTCTTTGAATCAACTGTTGGATAGTGAATAATGTTAGTCTTGTGTTTAATAGGTGCTTTCTACTTCTGTCTCGGAAACTTAAGTCCTCGTTACCGGTCTATTGTGAACCTGATCCAACTGGTGGCACTATGTAGAGTTCCCCTTATTGAAAAATATAGCATGAACAGAGTACTTCAGCCATTTATGAGGGATTTACATCTACTAGAATCAGTAAGTGACATTTCTATATATTTACACAGACCTGTTTGTAATTAATAATTTTTTTGTATGTATATAAAATATTAAATTCTATCTATCTATCTGTTATATAATTTTATATACCTACTACAGTGGGGTAATTAAAAGCTGAATGAATTTAAACATTTAAAACATAAATTATACATCTCTGATATAAATATAAAGCAAACATGCAAATGATGTTCAGTTTTAGAAACACATTATTTAATTTTTAATTCAACAAAGCAAACAATAAACCAATAAGCCAGTACTGGGCAGTACTTTGTAGTGCTGGCATGTACAGATGGCCACTGTTGATACATGTTTTACAACAGTTCATCTGCACTACCAATCAAAGCTTTATATCTGATTTCTTTTATAAAAAACTGTATATAAATTGAATGAAACTTAAAATGGGAGCTGGCAAGTTATTACACGTCCAATTTCAAAATGTGTCAATTAACTGTTCAGTCTTTATCAATGAAAACTACATGGATAGGTTAAAAATAATATTGTATAACATATAGGTAGAACACTATAATCCTGTTTTCCTTTTTTGAGTAAGGTGAAATTATTTAATAAATAGTTTTATTTCTTTAATTACTGAATTATTGGTCAAATTGGAACACTCTCATAGGATCGGGGAACATACCTAGAAGTAGATGGTGTAGTTAAAATTACAAGAGGAAGCATTGGGCCATTCTCGGTAGACAATCTTGGCGCACACTCAGTAGGAGGATTTATGGAAAGCTTTTCTAGTAATTGCCTTCGAATTTGCAGATTTTGCAAGGGAACGCCTGATGACATTCAATGTAAGGTACGGTGCAAACATGTACAATGCTAAATGACAATACTGCAGTGTTATATGAAAAATCTAGTTAAGTAACTGATTAAAAGTATGTTAATGTAGTCTAATTTCATTTTGAAATTTATTTATCCAATATCTTTTTTTACTCATTATAAAAGTTCACAGAAGAAGAGTTTCATTTGAGGACCAAAGAAGCCCATGATCGACATTGTCACCTGGTGCAAGAAGATGCTTCTTTTGCATCTGTCTATGGTGTAAAAAGATTATCTGTTCTTAATCAGTCACGATACTTCCATGTAATTGGAGGTCTGGAAGTGGACATAATGCACGACCAGCTGGAGGGTGTGCTGCCCCTTCAAGTCAAGCTTCTTTTGAAGAAGTTTATTCGAGAAGACAAACTTTTTACACTCGATGACTTGAATGAAAGGATTGCTAAATTCAACTATTCCCCATCAGACAGATCTAACAAACCAAGCATAATCAAACCACAGATACTGGGAAATGATACATCTTCAGTTGGTCAAAGAGGTTTGATAAACCATTTATTTAAAGCTTCTCAATTTATTAGTTTTAAATGAAGTATGTGCATGTTCACCAGGTACAGCATTGTAAACTACAGTATTTCTGACAGTGTGTAAAATTAATCAACAAATTAAAGGCATAATTATGTACATGCATAAGTATTGTCATTGGGAAATGCTGCTGCAGTGTACTTTTTGTAGTCACAATCTCAGCATTTGGAATTGAAATGTAGTATATACAGAACTTATGACTTTAAAATGCGAGGTGTTTATAATAATTGGATAAATTTCCTCATTGTGGAATACGGATCAGATATCTGATAAAATTTCTCAATTATTTTTGAACTGGTCCCCTTAACTTAGTAATAATTAACTCGTTTTGTTTCCTAATGTTTGGAACTGCAGCAATATCACTTCAATTCTGGCATGCAAAAATTTAATAGTAAAAGTAATAATAGATAATGTAAAAAAATATCTGTTACCTAGACTTCCATCTTTCTATCTTCCAATATTTTTTGTTTATTAAACAACCTATTTTTTATACAATAGGTGTTAAATTAGACTGGTTATAATATACTGAATCGAAATATGGTGCTTAATTTGAATGACTATTGTTTAAGACTAACTAGCCTCCCTTTCATGTGGAAACGTTTTATATTTTTCACACGAACATGAGGCTAGTCATTCTTAAACAAATAGTTATTCAGATTGGTCACCATGATATTTTGATTCACTGTACATGTACTACACTAAAAGTTACCTGGCAAGTATGTTTTTCTATTGCAAAAGCTGCCCAGATGTGGTGTCTTGGACGAATGTTGCCCCTCCTCATTGGCGATTTGGTTCCACAAGATGAAATTTGGCAAAATTTCCTGAGGCTTTTGGAAATTGAAGAAATTGTATTTGCCCCCAGTACCACCAAGCAACTGGCAGCATACCTTAAAGTACTAGTGTCCGAATATCTTGAGGAGTTCAAGAGACTTAATGACAAATCACTTAGTCCAAAGTCTCATTACATGGTTCATTACCCCAGGCAAATGGTTCGGTATGCAGATACTTAAACCTTGTTAATGTACACTGTACTATTGCATGGTACTTTAGATTGATGTTAAAACAAGCTTGCAAAAGAAAAACCCTGTGAGATGCAGTTCCAAAGCTTAGAAAAGATTGAAGATGTGCATTGAACATATATATGTATATATTTGTTTATATATTAACTGTCAGTGTGAAATAAAATTTAATGCTTTTAGGTATGTAAAACAAAATATATGTACCCAGCTATCCGAAGAAATAAAAGTTAATTTATTCTTTTACTTATAGGATAAAATTATGTGACCGAATGAATTCAATGTATTATAAGTTATTTGTGTAGCACTCTATTATGTACATTAATATATATGACTGTATTAACCACTGAATGTTGTATGAGCCAAACAATTAAGTTCTATTTGTTCATCCCACAGGGGAGGACCTCTTGTAAGGAATTGGTCCATGAGGTTTGAAGCAAAGCATAACTACTTTAAAAAGCTGGTCCATAAGATCAACAATTTCAAGAATATTACATATTCTCTTTCACGCCGCCACCAGTCTTTACAAACCTACATGTTCCAAAGTTCGTTTGGGAACTTTCTCAGAATGGCACTTGAAGTTGGTCCAGGTTTGTAGCCATAATTAGAAACTGTTAATTATTTTAAAAAGTAGACCTCGGTGCTGCATGATTTGCTGCACTTAGTATAAGTCAGGTACAATTAATTATGAAAATAATTGTTACAAATAGTGAGAGTGATAGTAACAAAAAATGGTTTAATAAATGGAATGGTAATAACACTGAAAAGAATAGGGATTAACTAAAATATCCTTGTAAATAACTAATACCAGGCTGAAAGTTGCAACCAGTATGGAAATAACTGTATTAAAACCATACTGCATGTGCAGTAAGTACATAACAATAACCTAATGTTGCTTTATTTCTGGATAAAAAGGGAAGAAAACCACAGTTAGTCATGCAGAGCTTGAAGAGGAGTTAAAAGAATTAGATGAACAAGTTACTGGTGAAACCACAGTTACGAGGTACAGGGTAAATGATTTGAAGTACTGTGTAGCAACTTTACAGCAGTATTACTCCTGTAAATTATTACTAATCTAACTTGTTACCCAGTTATTTTACTTGCCTTTTTACAAATGGATGGATACACTATAAGAGTCATTAAGGCAATTTAATTGTATCTCAGCAGTTTACTTGTCTTATTAATTAGGCAAACATATTAAATCTTTAAATTGTTTGATATATAGATATGTCTTCTGTGATTTCTTTTGGTATTTTTCTCAAAATTCTTATACTGAATACCCAGCTCAATGTTAACTGACAAGTACTACATAATCTATTAATAATTTTTGTCAAAAATGTATTATTTTTTAATTATAGAAACTGTGTATGTAGTTAACCTATGTTATAAGGTTCTATATTGCATTTATTAATTCCATTTTATATAATATGTGTTATTTATTATTATTATTATTATTATTATTATTTGTATTACAATATAAATATGTAATAATGGTACCAGAGTGGTGTATAAATTCTGTAAATTTTCACATAAATACAACATTTGATATGTTATGCATGACTGTCTGTGCAATATGTTGATTTCTTATTTAATATTTTTGCAGCACATCATGGGTGAAGATTTCTGGTACACGGTATACCAAAGACAGTATAATTGTCACTGGACTTTGCCATGGGATTCCCACTTTTGGAGAAAAAATATTAGAATGTCATGAACGTCATCTGATGCGATTCAAGATAGCCCTTCCCCTGTGGTCACCCTACCTTGACCATTCACATGGCTTAAATAAACAAAAAGCTGGCCCTCCTAGGAGGGTCACCTTACCTAGTTGATAGGATAACCCCTGATATGTGACAGAACCACAAAAAATAATAGAGGAGGGTCACCTTACCAGTAGGATAACCCTTCCTAGGAGGGTGACCCTATCTCCATGTGAACAGGCCCTTAGAAAATTCCAGACAAGAACAGAGCATCTTTATAAAGATTGAACTGAAACTCGAGTTCGCAGCATCTTTGTATGGAGCAGGGTTAAAGTAAGTTTTCATGAATATAAATTTCAGCAGTAAGCTTTGATTGGGTAATGGAGTATAGCTGCACTGGATAATTTTAGAAACATTCTGAAAGCAACCGAGCTTCACGAAAGGGTTTGATTCGAGTATTTACCTTTAACTTTAGGGCAGCAGCGCTTATACAATCAACAAAGAACAATAGTTATTTACAATAAATGCACTTTGAGCTTTGGAATGTATAGTATTGTGTATCAATGCATCGTTTTCCCTAGAAACAGAAAAATTTTTTACAGTTCTAGGCCCTATGGGAATGTTCATGATCATAAAAATTGTGCTCAGTGTTTGTTTACTTTCAATGAGGAACCTTTAACGATTTTCTGTTTACGTAGAGAAAATAAAACGCAAACAATTCGCATAAATCGAAGACACATATTTTCTGAGCCGCCATTGTTGCCGATGCAGTCCTCGTTGCAAGAGGTCCCTAATATCAGCTAGTAACTGACGTGTTATGTCACTTGATCAAGTGTCTTCGCTGGGTAGCTGTTCAAAGAACCGTTCATAGTCCTGCTCAAAGATATATTACCAGCCTTCTTTTATATTGTTTCTTTTGTAATTCATGCAACTTAGCCATATCGTCACAGCCTAGATGACGTCATAGACT
>JAOCNB020103313.1:0-11333 GCA_026546465.2 Palythoa caribaeorum | reverse complement strand
TAAAATCTTGCACAACAACACAAACACCCTTCCCCCCCCCCCCCCCTTCCCAGACAAAAGATACTGCCTACACTCTGTATTTGACAAATGTAGTGATGAGTGGGGATTAGGGGCAAGCGGAGAGGATGTTGATAAAACCTTTAGTAAAATGCCCCAGCCCCTCCCTCTCAGGTATAATATTGATGGGTACATGCATTATCTCATACGGAACCTAACTTATGCCTGTATAACTAACTCTGCCCCAGTATGGTGATTTTATCCAGCTTTTCTCAAATACAAGTGTTTAAAAGAAGTGTTATATTCTAGCTAGTGATTTAATACTTTTTTAATTTTCTTAACAACAGAAAAAAAAATTCAGTAAGAAAGTAGAAAACTTAACATCTGAAAATGGAAACATCAATCAGTTTGACACACCACAAACTTGGCCCATCAGTAAAAATTTGAGCATTGTTCAAAAACTTTCAAAGTAAATGTAAATTGGTTGATTTTAATGCTTTGCCTACAAAACAGAAAAATGTAAAAACACATTTGTTTCTTGCAGACAAAATTGAACATCCTAATCCAGTTTCTTTGTCTTGTTGTTTTGCCCAATCAGGACAATCAAATATCCTTTTCTTCTTCTAGTCTATTGGAAAGTGAGATTCATTTTTATCTTGTTTGATAGAAAGTTTTAATTGCCTTATACTAATTGCAGTAAATACTCACTCAAAGGATTTAATTTTGAGCTCTCACAGCTGTTAACTTTAACAGAAGAGGCCAGCTCAAAAATGCTGTGATGGTTTGTGGTTTGACTCTTTCCTTGCTGTGTTTTTAATTATATGTGTTATGACACTTGGAAAACTGCCAACTTTTGAATTTTGATACAATAGACATTTTAATATCTGAGTCTACATTTCAAGAGAAAAACAAAATGAATGCTAACTTTATAGAATTTCAACCATCAGTTCAAGAGTTGAGACAGGGTGATAAAGGGTTATTTCGTGATCTGTTATTGGGTCAAAAATAAGTATGTGATCCGTTATTGGGTCAAAAATAAGCCCGTGATCCATTATTGCCTTAAAACTAAGTTCGTGATTTGGAATTCCTACCAAAATATTTTATCGTGATCTGTTACAACGTTCAAAATAAGACTGTGATCTGTTATCTGGGAACCCCCTTTATCACCTAGTTGAGACATTCTTGGTTTATATGAAACTTGAATTGGCAAGATAAGGGATTTATTATGACCTCTAATATTCATAGTGACTAACAAATTCTGCTAGACTTTGAGAAAAATTTTTCAAAAGTGTTTGTTATCCCTATGGCTGAAAATCGATTGTCCCACCAATATTAAAACAAATGTTCCTTTTTTTATCATTAGCATACCTTTGAATAAAAGTCAAAGTTATGAAATGGATAATACATAAAAAATTCAAAAGGAAATATGAAGAGAATTGTCATCAATATCACTGATGTTTCCATTATCACTGTTAATTTTTCCATTTCTATTGACCAGTGTTAACTAATAATTAGTCTAATTCTGATTCATAGTGCATTAACATTCATTCATTGCCATCCTGTGGTTTGGCATTTTACCAAGATACATTTTATGCTGTGCAAGTAACTTTTTATATAAAACTGATGTACGTCTGTGGAAATAAAATATTTAACCAACTTTCTGTTTCATTTTATTGTATACTGAGTGGGATCCTAAAATTATTTTTTATGAAATCAGTTGGGAAATACATAATTTTGTATATTCCAGTTTATACATCATTTTGGTGATGAAAAAACTGGATTTCTACAGTCACAAAAAGCCTAAAAAAGCCCTAAATTTTCAAAAGTCAAAGTTTAGGACTTAAATATTTAAGTGTAATTGTTGTTTCATTTAAGGTTTAGATGAAAATAGAGTTTGAAAATTGCTGTAACTTTGAAATTCAAAGAAGAAAAAAAACAGCTGTAACATACTGGAGTTAGATATTTTTTTTCATTATTTTCTAAATATTATATTAAGACCAAATTTTACAGACAATAATTCTGATCACTTGTCTAAGTCTGTGTGTACAAATGTTTTTTCAAAATGATCATTGACAAGCTGCAATAACTCATCTCAGATTACCAGACAATTGAAAAATAATTGCTTGAGATGCAATTCAGTTTGTTGGTATCACAGATTTTAAAACAACAGTTTTTTGTGTTAACCAAGTCACAACAGCTGTCTGTGGACCAAAGGATTCCCACTCCACCTTAGTACATTCACTCTTGCAACATATTTTTCTTAAGAATTTGCCTGATGAAATTAAGACAAGTAACTCTGGATCCCAGTAGTCTGGTCTTAATACAGCATTAAGGAATTTGTGGAGGCAAAATTGTGTTTTGGGGAGATATTATCATTGTTTGTAATATACAAAAGATCTGGTGAAATATGAAGCAGTTAATTCTATAAATTTTATTTGCTTTAATAAAAAATATTTGTTTGTCATTATTCGCTTGGTTTTTGAATGATGTTGCTTTTAAAAACTATTCTGACTTATGTAATTCAGGTACCTTGATTAAATTTTTTAACAGGTATAAATAAGCATTAATAAACATCACAAGGAGACAATTTCCACCTTGAAAATGATACATAAAGAGATAAAACTACAAGGAGATATAAATAACTATTTTTCTCTCTAAACATGAAAAGTAAAGCCAAATTAAGGCATTCATGGAGGCAAAATTGTGTTTTGGGGGTATATTATATATATACTTCCAAACTTATCACACTTTCTTGCTTGTATGATACAATGACTCATGACAATAGCCAAATTTTTTCAAGGAAAAACATCTAAACAGACTGATGTAGCTTATGTTTTGAAATAGTTTTCACCAGCTGCTTTACAACAAATAAATTCTCATTATTGTTCTGCTTAACAATACTTAATAGTTCCATGTTAATGGAAAGGAGTTTTCAAATCAACACTTTATAATTTCATGTGCCACAAAGATTCCATGCTATTGACCCAGTTGATAACATAATTAAAACATAAAACGTGTTGTATAACAGTTAAACCACTCAAACCACTAGCTCACTATAGTACCCAGTCTTTCGTTTGAGATTTTTTCACTGCCTCTCAGCTTACAACAATAAACTTGATCTTCACCAATGCACAAAATCTATTGATAATTAACATAAAAATATTCCATTGAAAGCAACATGTGGAATTCGGTATTAGGATCCAGCTGTTAGTTTTCACATCCTTGCACTAAGTCCCTCCACTTCCTATTTGTTATTTCAAGGTTAATTAACAAAAAATTTACGTTTTTTGTTGACCTTTTTTTGACATTTAAATTTAGTTTTCAAATCAGTTCTTAAGTGTACAATTTTTTTGTGGAACATTTAACAGTTGTTGAACTGAACAGTCTTTATCTTGGTTATAAATCAAAGTAACATTAACATCAGCGACTTGAATGAGTTGAATCACATTAGCTTCAACTGTTACCCTGTAAGTATGTCACCCCAAAAGTGACACAGCAGTAAGCAGAACTAAAATTCGTAACAGTGTAATGTTTTGGTTCTTGGTCAATTTCAATTGAGTAACTGCATTTTGGAAAATGAAATTTAAGACATTTGAAATAATTTTGAAAATTTTCAATATTTCTGCCCTTATGTTCATGCTACAGACTGTACAACATACTTATTTTTGCCTCATTAAGTTTAATTTGTCAACTTTCCAGGTTTTTATTTCCTGTGAAGGCATTCATATGCTGTTCAAATGATTTGCATAATTTCTTTGTATCAAGATCACCAGATTTTATGCTGTAGAACTTACAATTAGCCACTCAGGCTAATAAATACTAAATAACTTTCTTGAAGTTTTTTTAAAGCTCCTAGGTTTGTATTAAGTAGAGGAACTGTTGGAAATATGATAAATCATTCTTAGTAAAATAGATAAAAGGCTAAAATATATGTGTAAATGGTTAAAAACTCAAATATTTTCGACAAAAAGTTATCTTCAGGAGTTTGGAAATTTTCGCAGTAAGTTTAGTTATATTGCTTTAAGTTATTCCTGTAGAGAACAGTTGTGCAATAAAGCAATTCACTTTTGTTTAATCAAAAGGTCTTCAACTATTTTCTGCTTGACAAAACCATGAGCTTGGAACAATACTTTCCATGAGAAAGCATTTCCATACCCCAGAAGATGACGTTTAGTTGAAAACGTTTGAGTTTTTAATCATTTACACATTCATTTTAGCCTTTTATCTATTTTAAATAAGTATTTTTGCAAGTTCAATGACACTTTACCACATTCGTAGTTAAAGGGTACTTCCCCGAAACCTTACTTTTCTAAATTTGTCCATTTATGTAGCTGACATCAACACTACATCTATGCAATGGGAAAACCTTAGTGGATTACAAAATATGAATAAATATAAACTAAATTAAGCTTTCTACTTTTGAGGTTGTAGGAGTTCAGACAATAGATGTAGACATCAATATAATGATGAAATTTCAACTGCAGGAAAATTTAAAATTTTACTTGATACTCTTAAAGCCATGAGAAATAATCCAGCCAGTAGAACATTTTATTTTGAAAAAGTTATTCTTAACTATTGTTTTGATAACACCTTGAAATAGGGTTGTTTCTTTTTTACTGCCACTATCCCATCCTCCTAAACATTTTCTTATAAATTACTTTTTAAAAATTTTATTTACCTTTTTTCTACCAAATAAAAGTTAATTGCTCGATTGGGTTTTTCAAAATCTATTGCAACTGACGTGGCAACATAAAAAGCGTTTCCTACTGTTTCGATCAATGAAATCATTTTAAAAGTGTTCCACTCACAATTACTTTGGCCTGTCTTGACAAAGTTTGTCAAGCTCCAGAAATGACCCCATGCCAAGATATTTTCAAAGTTTGTAGCAATTCAATGTCCATTCTTCCCAGTAAAATATCAAACTTTTGCTTTCTGACCTCAGTCAAACAAATGTTCATAGATTATTAGCAGGTTATCAAATTTCAAAGGGATATTTTTTCATAAAAAGTATTACAACCATTTTAGTAATTTTAAAAAAAGGAACATTAACTTCTCCGACGGAAAACGTTTATATCACTGTTAAAATGTAGTTCTTAAGTTTCAGATGATTTCTGTCTCAATAATCTTATCGAGTTTGTTCTTAAATAAAAAAAGTGTATATCTACGAGGAAGAAATGAATAGCTAGAAGTTTATGCGAAGCGTAAAAGAATTTCACTCAACCCAAAAGGGAAAACCCCCGTAATGACAAACAAACAGCATAAAGTGATA
Source organism: Palythoa caribaeorum (assembly GCA_026546465.2). Classification (NCBI taxonomy): domain Eukaryota; kingdom Metazoa; phylum Cnidaria; class Anthozoa; order Zoantharia; family Sphenopidae; genus Palythoa; species Palythoa caribaeorum. Next base: position 6,067 of record JAOCNB020103313.1, on the reverse strand, counting down.
AACGGGGGAAATTGCACTAAACTGAAACAAATTTCAATATTGCTAAAACGTGAAGATCCCTCGGAAACATAAATTACGAATAACCCACTTTTGTATTCTTATTGCAAGAACAAGGCCTTTTGCATCATTCACGCTGTTCAAAACACATGGCTTTAAGCTGAAAATTTGCATTCCAAACACTAAATTATTCATCAAACCACGCAAAAATAAACATTGTGCAAATTTTCTTCAAATGATAAAAGCGCACGTTCGAGGTAGCAGAAAGTCCCTGAAATGATAAAATTCACAAAGTTGGAGTTACAGTTATAAAGAAAAAGTCAAATAAGACAAATACAGCACTAATATACATCCGATACAAACACTAGAAATTATATTATTGTTAGGGACGAAACACAACACTCAAAGTCAAACAAAACTTTCAGTTTCCATCAAATGCTGTACACGTTTTATTTGCTGCAAAAAGCAGGCTGTACAGTTTATAAAATTCTATACAGTTAAAATACAGCACTTTTCTTACAAAACTTCCTAGCCACAAATGACGACAGGAAGACTTGTACAAAGCAACGAACGAGTGAATTTATATTTTTTACAGTTTGAGAGAGAAATTTACATAGCTTTATTACAAACCCTCTTTTATAGCTTTCTGTAACCTATATTTTCATATTTCTGTCCCTATACACTAAAATTAACACTGTGCGCAGGCTGTGAACTGATAATTATGGTGATGCTGATGAAAATTTGAATTAGAAACAATTTTTCTTTTCCTAGGTTCTTCGCTCGAAGACTCCTTCTTTACCTCTGATGGCGATTTGTTTGACGAAGACGAACTGCTCTCGTCGTTCAGCCTACAAATGGAACCGTTCTCGCCGATTCTGTACGAGACATCGCTTGGATCAACCCACAACGTTAGCTCTTCAGGAAGCTTTAAATCGTCATATTTCGCGACTCCGCTAGCTTGAGCAGCTTCGGCGATGATGGGATCGCAATTATGGTTGATTCTTATACAGCGATATCCGCTTCCCAACAAAGGGTTTTGAGGGTGCCAGTGATGCTTGTATCTTGCACACAAAAGCTCTTCAAGTTTGGTTCTGAATGCATCGATCTGCTTCTCCGTGATGTTTCGATTCTGTCTCATTAGGGTAGAGACAAAACCACAGGCGAGTCGAACTTCGGTAAGCATAGTATGATTTTCGGGATTTCGAAACTTGAGCTCACAAAAGATTTCACTTCGAAGCACACCAGTACAAAGTTCCTTTCACTGGTTCGTTTGGTTTTCTTTGTCGATCACTTTCAATGTTTTTTTATTCCCACAAGATCCACTCTCAATTTCTTTTTCTGATGGTCAAACCGTCAAGCTTATCCAGGATCGTCACAACAATCACCTTCTGAAACGACCAGAAACTTTCTCGCAAAACAACTATCTTTTATATGCAATAGCGGAAATGGAGCTTCTTCAAGAGAGTCGAATAATCTTCTTTTGTTGTTACCATAACAGGCTAGTGACGTCACCATGTCTTTTTACTGTCTACCAATCAGCGGCGCGTGCTTGTCAGACCATTCAGGGTTGCTAGGTGACAAGGCAGAATTAACCCTGAAGGCGGAGCGTTGTTTTGCCATTTCTTTTTAATCTCCCCTTTGTTTACACGCTATAGAAGTGTTATGTTATGATTTTCTTTAAAAGGGAGACGTTGGAAAACGTTTTCAACTGTAAGTGAAAGTGACTTTTTGATATCTTAACTGCCAATATCTAAATGAAAGGTTCTTTGAAGAAATCTTCAAAGAACGTGACCCTTTGCGTGTTAAACAGACAATAGTATTGTCAATCAAGCATGACGCTCAGATGGAGGTTTGTTTATCGATGCGTTGCGTTTCGGCTGAGGGCAACAGGTCTTGCAAATTTTATCCAAAAGAAAAGGATTTCAACTTGTGTTGCTGAGTTGAAATTGCCAAAGCTTTCACTGCTCCACCATTGTGCCAAATAGTGAATATCTAAAGACGTAGTTATGGGTGACCTAAGGACCTTTCGACTTTTTGATATACTCGCATTCTAACAATTGACGCAGTAATTTTTAGACAATGTTCTTATATTGCATTCGTAGTTTTTCAAACTTTTAGTTTGTACTGTATCAGGATTTAAAACAAGAAAATGGACGAAAGGTATCTGTATAAAGAAAAACAAAGAGCTAAAAAGCTGATAAGTATCGATGCGTTTTCTGTTGGGACAATTAATAAGGTTTTTTCAAAAATTTCTTTTTTTGAAATAAAATGTTTTGAAATGTTTAGTCATTTCAATTTCAATTTCAGTTGTGTAAATTTATCTCTGTTTTGGCGCTTGCCTGCTAATGATTGGACATCTAAGCTGGATAATCTTGTAGTTTTGTTTAGAAGACTTAACCTAAGCTTATCTTTTTAATCTTCTTGGTCTTTTAACCAGGTTCAATGACCAATGCTTTGTTTAGCTTTAAAATTAAAACTTTGTTGAGAGTGTACATGAGGCCATCGCGATGAGGTTATACTCCCATGGAAAATCATTAAAGTTTTATTTGCTGTGATTTTCAAAAGTATTAACTGTGAAAAAGTTAACAAACTGAAATTTTGCTTTTTAAATTTCCATTTTGTTTTTAATAGGCAGGCAAAGATATATTCTAAATCTATTTGAATACAAAAATTTCTTTATCTTTTAAGATGGGAAAAGGACCCTCTGCTCGAATGACAAACAGACAATGTTCTTTCATTACAGTATACGGAACGAGAAAAGCTACAAAGCTGACAGTTTAACAACAGATATTTTGTTTAATCGAGGAATTTCGTAAGATTAACTTTTTTCCTAACACCTTTATCGGCAGAAGCGAGTTTGTAATTGTATTCATGAACTAAAATCTGAGGAAGACAAATGAAATTGTTATTACTGACGTACTGCCTTGAACATACAAAGCCCTCGGCTTTACGTGCCTAATTTGATGCATCAGCTGTTTCTTGTTTTTCTTTTCTTCAACTTTAATGACGAATTACTATTGTTCTGGATGTTTTTCCGCCTGGCTCCTGTGCTTCTGTTCACGTTAACATTTGTAATTCAAATATATATCGATATATGACCAGCTTATGTCGGAGGGCAAAAAGAGAATTCTTTTCAATTCTAACGCTAGAAATGTTGAACAAGACGAAGGAGCTAGAATCGGTAACAACCGGCTGTCTTTGAAAACGAATCATAGTTTGAATAGACTCTAAAAGAACAAAAACCTTTTATTTATGTTTTTAATTTTAGCCTGCGGTTTTCGTTGAACAATAATCAATACAGTATTGACTGCGGTTCCTCCGCTCACTTATACTGAAACTTGCACAAAATCGTATAAAAGCAATCAGTAGACTTGCTGATCAACCACAGAGTATACACGCTCATCTTAGCATTTATCATTTAAAAAGTTTGTTGGGTAAATACATCTGAAACGTCTCCCCCGCCGCTTCGCTTTGCCTTTGGTTCACCTTTTGATAAAACTAAAAGTTCTTTTTAAAAGTTCTTTTGAAAGAACTTCTGTTATTTTTTTCTTTCAAGCTCAAGATAACAAAAGAGCTAACCTAGTTTTCTAAATAATTAGCGGTTAATTTAGATATGTTCGCTTCTGTTTGAAAGTATGTTCCGTGCCATATTTTTATCAACAAAAGAGTTGAATCTCAAAACAAACTTTTTCAAAGGTTAGCTTAGCAATTCAAATCAAGACATTTCAGTTCAATTTGCAACTCAGCTTTTTTACTTTAACTTTTTAATTTTGTGTAAATTGTAAACTTTATATTTTAAAAATTCATTCGAAAATGATATTGACTGATAAAACTTGATTTATATTTCGACTGTTTAAACGAAATTAAAGATGAATTTAAGAACCGCCTCACTTAACTTTTTTTGTCAGTGAATGGGTTTCGAGGTTTCGGTGTTTCCTAAACTTTTATCTCTTTAGATAACAAAAGGTGTTTACAATGAAAAAGGAGCATGAAAAAGTTAGTTTTAACAATACAGTTTATGAATAAAGGCAATTAAATAAACTAGAAAGAATCGGCGCAGTTTGTGATGTAAGTACTTGAGTTGATTTGAGTCTTGAGTTGTGGTTGAACGCAAGACGTAGGTCACTCAACACTCTGTATAACAATATCAGTTTAAGATAATTTTGAAGTTAAATTTTTTTTTCTGACGAGAAGGTGAGTTGGTTTTCTTCTTGTTTTTCACACTGGTCTGTTTTTTACCGCGCGCAGTAAGTGATAATTTCATTTTCCGATATCGGATGCAATGAGTGCCCATAAAATAAGCAAAGTACATAGCCTGTGTTATCAACAGTCAGTCATGCCGAGAGAGAAGAAGCATTAATTGATAAATTACATTCATGGCTGTTGGTGTGTCTAAATCTTTTGTCAGCTCTATGAAGAGTCCTCTTAGTTGATCGACGTATAAAAACACAAAAACCAATACATGACAAAAGTGCACGGGAAACAATTATCTGATATTTTTCTGTGCACTACAGTCAAATTAACTGCAGCAATTAACTCATTTTCATCATAAAATTGTCTTTATATGGCTCGACCCATCTTGTTATGAATGGAAGCTTGTTTTCTTACGTTCGCTGTGACTGATAATGCAACCAATTTCCATAGCCTTAAACCCAGTTGTGTTGACATCCTGTGTGCAAAATATTCCTGGTTCCGGTTCACCGCATCGAAAATAAAAAACAAACTCATAATAATGTGCACTCTTTCAGACATTTTGTCGCGCAGAAATTAAGCAAATTTAAAACGTTAAATTTACTATATAAAATGTATATTGTGTGAACAAATGTCGAATTATTTCGAAAGACATTTTCGAGGTACTTTAATTTTAAACTAGGAGCAGATCTTTTTAACCATATATCATTTGCCCACCACCTACTCGCAACTTCCTGCGGATGTTTGTGTCGAAAAAATTCTGTGCGGAAATGTCACAGGTTTCACCCATTTTTCTTCTTTAAGGGAAGAATAAATTAAGGTTCGTTTCAAACTGGATGGAAAGAAATGAGAGAAAACAATTATTTTGCATGAAAGAGAGACTTACTTTAAAAATTTTTACATCAAAATCAATCTGGATGTTTGCCAACCGAAATTTCCTGACATACAATGATACATTTACAGGTTTTTCTAATTTCCTGCTGTCCAGTAAAAAAGTACAAAGATTGGAATTTTATCAATTATCTTGTGTTGATGAAAGATTTTGAGCATGGGAACACAAAATTTGTATCTCCAAGTACGTGCTCAAGCAGAAAAACAAAAATAAATATGTAGTTATCAGATTATCCATGGAATACAACTTAATTATTGATTGAAAAATAATTTTTATCATATTTAACAGTTAGTTCGTGAACGCACGTTGCACATTGTTAATTGCATATCCAAAAAGAGCTGTAAAATCTCATTCAATTCTGGACTAGATATTATATTTATATTTATGGGCAAATTCTATTGACATCTGCTTCACTTTTTCATATCGTACTGGAAAATTATGATTCCTTATAAGGTCATACTGGTATATGAGCTAATAACCGAGATTGAGTTATCCAATAAGAACGCTGGGAAAGCAATATTCGCGGTTTAGTAAATAAACCCCTTCCGGGGGCTATATACCGGAGAATATAATATCCGCGGCTGATAGATTGTCAGAAAAATGAACAGTGAAATTTTGAGGACAATCTATCAGCCAAGGACATTATATCCTCCCATATACCAACAAGCCATGGCCAGGAAGGGTTTATTTATTTTATAACCCTCCGCTATGAACGAAATTTGTGTGAACTCAGCCAAATTATTATAAGGCCATCCCAATACAATAAAATGTATTGTTTCCCAATGCCCGACCAACGCATTTTTTTGTAAAAGGTGAAAAAAAAATTCCAGAATCACTTGTAAAGAAATACCGTATTTATTCGAATAAACGCCGCAGCGTTTATTAAATTTTTCATGATTTGGGTGCGGCATTTATTCGAGGGCGGCGTTTATTTCAAATGCTGTTTATTTTTTTAAACAACCAACCGTAACTTTACTTTAAAAAGTA
>JAOCNB020103288.1:0-11409 GCA_026546465.2 Palythoa caribaeorum | reverse complement strand
CAGAGAAACGTCACTTCTGTCAACCCCCCCACCCCCAAACGTAAAATTGACGTTTCTTGTGGGCAAAATCGATATGCAAGGCTTCCCTTAGCTTTAAGAGAGCTACAGAGTACAGGTAGGTTGGTCACAAAGCCAAGTTGCAAGCTTCACAGCGCAAACAATTCATCACCCAGGCCAGAAACCCCATCCGCTTCAGCAACAGCATTCTACGGTTCAGTATTACGTTATTATGCAAATTTATGGCTTTCGGAATCGTTGCATACAGGTTATTTATGCACTTGATATCTTACATGGGTGCTCAATTAACTTTTTGTGAGTATTTATGTTAATTTTAATAGTAATTTTAAAAAATCGACGAGGTTTGGCTAAAATTTTCTGTACCTGCCTGCACAACGCAGTAAATGGCTCAGAAGAGCAGGTTCGAAGTACCAAACTCTTGATTTGTTTCGCGCCATGGCATAGAACGATTTAAAATCTTGCGAATTGGATATTAAGTTTACGTGCGACATCCTATGAGTATGATAGTTTTCTTTCTTATATCTTATGTGAAATCGTACTTAAAATTTACATTTTGAACTACTTCCCGACAACTAGAACGAGATTGGGGAAATGAGCGAAAACCCCGAGGGGGGGTACTCACCCCAAGTACTGTTAGGGTAGGGGGTACACCCGCGCCCAAGCTCTAAAACCCTGACTCTGTTTATATTACGTTATATAGAAATTAAATTTCTATACCCTGTTTAAAACTATGAGTAAAAAATTAAACACTACAGGTTTGTGATATAAACAAGAGACCACAAAGTAGCCTTACTCGTGCCGGTTCTTAATGCATTGTATTTACATACATTCACCTTTGAGATTTCATTTTCCTGTTGATAAAGCAAAATCTCCAGCCTAACTAGAATTTCTCTACTTGAAATAAAATAAAACGAGTTGTCGTTGGAGCTCTTTAAGCATGAAGCTCGGAAAAATCCGCGTTTTCAAAAATAATAGTTTTGCTTCAGTTGTACATAAGTCGAATCAGAAACTTAGAAGGCTAGGATATAAAACAAAACCGTCTCAAAGAAAGAAGATGCCTCTCCCTCAGCGTCGCATCGTACCTTTTGTCATGGGAAATTCAAAGACTACAAAGCCAGCTGAAGTAAATGTTCAGTGCTTTTCACTGTTTGCATCTCTTTGATGTTTATTTTGAATAACTGGGACCAATACATAAAAAAAATTATTCGATTACGTCACATTTTCGCGACAAAATCGCGTTTTAAAGTTGCCGCGCTGGCTACGCCCAACGAAGATGACCAAAAGTTGCTAAGTCCTAGACGAACAGGCCGTGACGTCACTAGCACTTCACGAATCGTCTACTCTTTCCGACAGGTTTTTTTGTGTTTTATTGTAATTCCAAACAAACACGATCATTTTTTTTTGTCTTTAGCAAGTCGAAAAATGATCGGGTTTGTGTGGAAATACATTGAAACACTGAAATGAGGAGTTGACAATTCCTTAAGTGACGTCACGGCCTGATTAGTACTTAATTTGCATAATTTACTGATGAGTTATTCGCAGCAGTTTCATAAAGATCGGCGAAATACCAAGCTAAACCCAAAAATATTTTCCACGGAATATTTTCCATATTAATAAACAAGACCCTGTCCACACTAATATGTTTTCAAAAACCTCGTTTTCATTTTATCGAAAACGTATAAAAAGATTGAAAGTACTAAAACATCACTCCAATCAAATTTACACTTCATTTATTCTATTCATCAGAGGAGTTCTCGGATCTACAAATATTTCCAATTGTAATACTCGGTGGATCTTGGAATAAACTTCCTTTGAAAAACTATTACCCAGCTTATGTACGTCCACCGACCTCCAAAAGTTGGTACCTCTATGTTCACCATGCTAATGCTAATATCTGCCAGAACATTCTAAATACTACCAACAAACAACTGGTGGTTTTCAAATGAAAAGGTGTCGTGAGCGATTGAACCAAAAGTGGTCAACCCCTGATCCCCCTTGAGAAATACTTGAAGTACATACTCAACTGGTAGTATTCTTCTACTTACTGAATTTCACTCCATGTAAGGGTTGTACTGACAGTTGATACTGCTGGAAATCCTCCATATCAGAAAGGGAAACAGATATTTTACAGGAAGTACTGCAGGCATCATTTATTAAATTTTCTTGCTGATTTAATGATTCAGGACATGTTCCTTTTTTTACTTTTCTTGCACCCACACATTTTTAGGGGTTGTAAAGCAGCTTTTCATGCTACATTCTAACATCTGGCTAGTAAAAAGAATTATATTGTGTTAATATGCAAATTTGTCTATAGGAACTGTCGCTGCTGTATACAGGTTATTAATGTACTTGTTACCTTATATGGGTGCTAAAAACTGGAAATAAAGTCAAAAAGCTACTGAGTTTAAAAAACTAAAGTAATTGCTAAAGTTAGGAATACTAAAGTATGATATTATCATTGTAACAGAAGGCTGTCAACAATGCATTTTGAAAAACTAATGTCCTGATTTCCTATGAAACATTTTTACTCTGTTGAAAGCTCAAGCTAGCCTACGATAACTGATTATGTGAGCTTTGAAATGTTTGAACTACCTTAAAAATTCAAAATTCCTTGGTGTGGCAATTGCCTACTCTTAGCGGCACACTCATAAGGCTTAAACAACCCATATATTCCACATAGTTATGAGGTTTAAACAACCCTTATGCCACATAGTTACGAGGCTTAAACAACCCAAATGCCATACAGTTATGAGAACACTAGTCACAGTGTTGTATCTTGAGCAACTGAATTACACATATGATGAAAACAAGGAACAATGGAAAATCAGATGCAGTGGACAACAGAACAAATTCAACAAGATACAAGCACAATTTATGAAATGTGTGCTGATAGGTATTATTTTCCTGAGAACTAATGACTATTTGTAAAATGCTGCATTGCAAAATACCCATCACCTCACTGCTTATTAACATTGGAGGATTCATGGAGAGCTACTGATTACAAATACAGAATACTGAAAAACAGGAATGCCACCACTCACAGACCCGAGACTGACCATCAGTGTGGCTAAAATAAAGTAACTCGCTTCAATACTGTACGTTTACACAGCTACATTAACTGTTGAATAACAAATGAAAAGACCAATGTAGTTCCAGTCACACAATGCTGAAGGTCATACTTCACAGATATGATTATTAGAAAAATCTTTCTACTTTATATGTGACTTATATTGGTTGATAATTTACAAACTTTAAAAGGAAAGAGCATGATGTTAGCTCGTGCTCCAAATATCTTTTACAATGCCTATTTGGTTGTTTCAACTACATCAGACTGAAATTCTTTAAATCACTAATGAAAGTAAGTTGTGAATCAGTTATTTACTGATAAAATCTTTTCTGTAAGCTAAATACCCCCAACCCACCAAAAATGTTTACCAAGGTTATTATCAAAATAAGTGAAGCGAAAGAGACAGCGTAGTAGCCATGACAAAAACAGTGAGATCAGCAGTTCATTTACAGCATCCTCCTGAATGTTGTTGATTGGTCTCATGAAGGTCGACTCCTCTGGCACGCTGAGCACCACTGGTCTGTCCCCCAGCGGGCTGGTCATTCTTGGGCAATCTTTTTGCTACAGAACAAAATTCATTTGTTAATTTAATTGATGCTCGACAAGACTGTAGAAACTTCTTAAGATTACTGGTACATATTTGAATAAAAACCTGATCTTTTGATAATTGTCCTTCCAACCTGAGTGATCTTTTTTCCCAATTTATCATTGTTAAAAAACTAAAGGAACTAATTAATTAACTTATTACTATTATTATTATTATTATTATTATTATTATTATCACTACTATAACTACTTGTTACCATTATCATTATCAGGACTAATTTCAAAATGTTGAAAGTATGTAAATGTTGTTTCAATGTACAGTGTAATAAAGCTATTGTATAAAAAATACCTATTGCCAAGAATATGTCATTGACATTCATGGCTGTTTTTGCTGACGTTTCCATAAACAGTAACCCATTGTCCTCAGCATATCCCTGGGCATCCTGCACATGAAAATAAAAAGGCACATTCTTGGATCTACTTTCCTTATACCGTAATTCCTCTAATATGGCCCCCTCGGGGTTGATGGATAGTATTTTTAAAATGCAGTTTTAACACATACACAGTTTTTTGAATTTTTCATTTTATATGCACTTCAAGACTTTTCAAGGTATTGAAAAAAATTCCTTAAGCACTTTTCAAGGACATTTTAAATTTAAGTAAAATTAAGACGTGAACTTGTATGTTAGTGGTGGCAATCGGTTGAGATTTCACAATCGATCATTGGAAATAATCGGATTGCCCCAAACGACAATCATCGATTATAATCTGAAAAATGTATCAATAATGTATTCTTTGTCTAGATAGAAGTCAAAGTGATAACTTAGAATTTTTAAACTGTTTTTAATGTTATTACAAAATACAAAGCAGCTTAGCATGCCACATTTTTCAAATAAGTGTCGTGTATTTGAAGTGGCAACATCACAGCGCACAGAGTACGCACAGGTAAATACATTATATCTGCTGTTATGACTTAGAAGTTAGGAGTCCATGAAAAACGACAACTCACACCAAGATATCAATCAAACATTTTATTGATTTTAAGACTTTTGTCTGTCCCACCAAAATTTTAATTTTTCCGTGACAAATGATTATGAAAAAAGCATGATCGATTATCGCATCGCTTTAACTTTTCGATCAACTTTCGATTATAATCGATCATCAGCCCACCACTATTGTATGTACTTTTTCAATGTACAACACAACATCTATAAACAACCAAACAGTATAACTATTAAAATACACAGTACTGCAAAGTGTATCCAATACAACAAAAAAATATTCTAATGTAAAAAGATATTTGTGTGTTTCAGTTCTTGCAACTCACAATGTGACTAAGGTATTCAAGGTTAAAATGGGTGATACAACCTGTGCTAGGAAAACACAACTGATAACTTTTTATATCACATTGAATTTTTGCTGTGATATAAAACTGAACCAGGTCACCAGAAAATAAGTTCAAAACATAACAGAAAATGTAAGAAACACGATCACTAAAATAATTTAATATGCTAAAACATTTTCTTAGGTTTAGGTTTAAATCTAAATTATCACCAGATTTTAGAAATTTTTAATTCAAAGAAAAATTTGCCTCATCAGTTTTATGAAAGAAAAGGCCTACAAACTACTAAAAACTCATAAGCTTGCACTATTTTCAGCTTTGATATCCACATGCTGTGGTTAAATTGTTGTTTTGGGTCATAAAAAACATAGACACTATCAACTTGCATAATAATAAATTATGTTAAAGATCTCCAATGGCTAGTTTGTTATAGTCATCAAAAATGCCAGCATCACTAGATGACAATGCCAAAACCAACAAACTTGATGACAAATTATTTTAACGAATTTTCAAGTAACAAAAGCCACATATAAACAGACAAAACTCACTTCGTATTCAACCATTCGTTTGCTTGCCAAGTCAGCCTTGTTACCAGACAAGGCTATTACAATATTTGGACTAGCCTGGCGCTGGAGTTCTTTCACCCATGTTTTTGCTCTGGCAAATGTGTCGGAGTTTGTGATGTCATAAACGACAATAGCTGCCTGTGCTCCTCGATAGTACATTGGAGCAAGACTGTGATACCGTGACTATGTTAAGGTACCATCATATTTATTATGATCATTTAGTACATGTTCTTTGGGTAATATATCTAAGCTTTTGCCATACTACTGCTTCCAATCAACAGAGACGAGAGCTTTATTATATCTAAGTTCTTGCCACACTATAGCTTGATGAAGTGGCAAAATTATACAGCACAGCAGAATGGCCTCAATCAAAACAACACAGCTACATTTACTTATCACATCATGTTGCTGAAGGCCAGATTTTTTAAATCTACTGTATCTTGTAAAATATAATGTAATACAGGTGTCTCCTTTAATTAAAGCTAATGATTTTCAGATTATGAATTAGGAAAGGTGATCATATAAAAATCAATGCTATGGTTGAGCAAAGTCTTTTTATAACTATGTAACTTTATTCAAATGGATGATAAGCCATGTTAGAGCCACTTAGGCTGACTGCAAGTAAATCCAAAAACTTGCACCTTGTTTCTGCACATGTTTTCACTTTTTGAAGCCACATAAAAATGGCATTACAAGGTTGTGGGAGACAGAAGCTACTATAATTATAATCAGGGATGTTAATAAGGGCCATAACCTGTAACACAGGTCTGTTACAGCTGAGCTGACTCAATGTTACGGCTGAAGATTTTCATTACAAATACAAAGAGTACAAATTAAGTGAAGAAATGCTACAGGTGAAACCTTTAATGAAATGGCTGCTTAGAAACATATTGACCTCTCTGATAATAAACTTCAAATTTGCCACTAATTATTAAAGTATGATTTCTTTAATTTTTCAAAGCTAAATCACAATCCAACATACCACCAAACAAATATGTTTTTGTACAAATTATAATCTTTAATTTGCAGGTCTTGTGAAACAAATGGATTGGCACAGTGTTCATCTCTTGAACATCCAACCATTACAACCTGACATGGTTCTGCATGTGGGTATGATTTGTCAGCCTCAATCTGATTCTCAAAGTTTTTTTGTTTCTCTATTTTTTTCTCCATCTGTTTAGCTGACACTACTAGTTAATTGATCTAGTTGTTGTGAGAGCCACTAATTAACCAGTAACTTTTGAAGACAACACTTGTAAAGTACCTACTTTGTGTCCAATTCAATGTCACCCTCAGATCCTTCTAAAAATGTTAATAAAGTTTTCAAAGGTCAACAGTAGCAACTAAGAGATATTCTTGTCTAGATTTACACACGGAAAGGATATTCTCCTGTCCAGCAGTGTCCCAAATTTCAAATTTTACAGTTGTATCATCTAAGCATACTGTCTGGGTGAGGAAGGCAGCTGCAAAAGAAGAATTAATCAAAAAATAAACTACCAGACACTAAGCCAAAACTGTAAATTGCTGCAATTTTTCAAATCATTTTTAAGATTCTATACAAAAATTAGTGTATCTTACCCCCAATCGTACTTTCTTGATATTCATGAAATTGTCCTTTCACAAATCTCAAAACCAAACTTGACTTTCCTACAGCTGACTCTCCTGTAATTGTGCAAAAGAACAAAATATTTAATTTCCCAGACTATTTTACTGACATTTTGTTTTTATTACATGATTCCCTAATAGCAACACCACTCACACTTGAAATAAAGCCTTTAAGTACTTACCCAATAACACTAATTTGAACTGGCAGATTTTCCCCTGGGCTGTACCATTGGGGCGCTGCGCTGTTCCCCGGGCAGCCATTTATTTGAGTGTTAAGAAAAGTTGCAGCGTGTACCAGTTATCTTGGCGTTTCTCTAATCACAGCAAAACAATCCCTATGGAAGCACATTTAGAAAACTGTTATTCACCAGAGATTCAAACTATGCAATAACAAAAGAACATTTATGACATGGGATACAAAATAAATCATTTAATTGTTTCCTTGGGAATGAAAAAATATTTGGGAGAGAAAGCAAAGTTTCCCAAACAACAGGCAGTACGATTTAAACTTTTATGGATAACATTAAATATCCTTCAATAGGTGCGAAAACAAATAACCAACATTGTTACAAAACCTTGAAACTGTCCCAGTTGTAAACATCAAATAATAAAAAAAAATTAATTTAACTGAATAACTTTATAAACCTGTTTTTTTTCTCTACACAAACTTTTCTATCTACAAGAGCTTACTGGAGATTTCCTATTATATAATTTAGTTACCAAATGGTCTGTATAATTTATAATAACAATACAAAATTACAGTTTTTAATGATGTGGAGAATTAATTTGTAAAATGACCACAGTGCAGCAATGTAATGTTCACAGATATTGTTGCCAATAAATCTTAATAAAAAATCAATTAATTTTAAATCAATCAATTAATTTGTAAAATGACCACAGTGCAGTAATGTAATGTTCACAGATATTGTTGCCAATAAATCTTAATAAAAAATCACTTTAAAATTTTGACTGCAGTGCTTGAAATTAGCAATCCTCGGACCAAAAAGCAGAGAAAGCAACCAATTTTTGGTAAAACTAAAAGCCTGGTTTCCCAAGGAATACAATCATAATTGGTATGAGACTTTCATAACAGTTTGTACTGCATATAATGTGAAGTTAATAATAATGGATTTGCCTCAGGTAAAAGTTTTCCTGTGTTTTGGATGTCTATAACAGAAAATTTCATGTTTGGTAGCAATCAAGATCAAAGACACCAATTTGAATTTGCAACAACTTAACCCAAGCCTTTCACAAAAAACGTTGGTGCACACTAAGATCTATGGGATATTCAAACTTGACCACCATGTGATTACATCTCAAGCTCAACAGGGCAAGTAAACAAAGGTGGGATCATTACCATAATTCTCAAATTCTTTATTTCGGTTTTGATTTTTTTATATCTTCAATTAGCAGTACAGAATACAAGTATTTTCTTTCACAGCATTACCACATATTTTAGTATCCTTAACAAACTAAGAGTAATGTGCCATTACAGTTCAACTCAATTCAAGCCACGCTTTTTTATGTTGTAGAGAAATAAAGGAAAAGTTAACATACAATTATTACTAAGATCACTAAGACGACACAACTGGATGCTAAGTTTGTGTAGTGCACTTAAATGGGTAGATTTCTCTAACAGGCAACCAATACTTTATTAGGTCAACCAAATTCACAGGTTTGGTTAACCAGTTTTCAAAATATGGACAACCTGAATTTTTTTTAATTTAGTGCACAGTCTGTGATTGTGGCAACTATTGAGTAACTGCCAGATATGAAATGGTTATTCTGATGAAAATAAAGTTAAGGCCAAATTATGCATGTTTATTGCAAACAAAACTAGGAATCAGTACAGCCTTGAAGTATTTTCTCAGTGGACTTTCTCTTCGTAGACTGGGTAACATAGACTTTTTGTGGGCTAACAAAACAAATCAACAAAATAAATGATTATGCTTCACTTGTTCTGAAGTCACTTTTTAAGTTCTAACTCAATGTATAAAAATCTTATTTATATATGCAATTTAAAACAATTGATAAACTATGTGTGATTTTAAAATATAGTTATACTGTGATTTAAATAACTTTCCTTTGAAAAAGGGTAAAATTAAAGCACATGTATTTTATTGTTTTGAATCAGATATATACAAGATTTTTATTTGTTAATTTAAAAATTAAAAATGATTGCAGAATAGTTGAAACACTGTTCACTTATATTTTATGTTGATAATTTTTATAACTAAAAGTGTATCTACAAATTTGTTGATTCTTACCAAAAAGAACATTTTAAAATTGTGGTTGGATGGAGTTTTTCCAGTTAGTAAGGATAAAATTCTGGATATTTGAAAGCTCTCTAGGGATTAAAAATGATGTGTTATCTTAAACTTCATCCAACATCAAGGGCCTTTGAAACAAACCTTTCTTAACAAGTAAAATGATTTGCAGAAATTATTACTCAAGTGTGAGCAAAAAGGAATAAAAACATTGCAAAGTACTGTTAAAATACTGCAAATTATTAATAGTTTATAAAATATGATTAATAAAGTTTGCATCTTCAAAACGGTACAAAAAATACAAAAGCAGGTACAAAAACATTGACACACAATGCCTGACTAAAACAATAATTATTTATTGAAATATAATCTAGAACTAATAAAAATGGAAAGTTCAAACTTATTATTGATTTACAAGGAAGAAGAGTCTGGGGTCTGCATTCAATCTCTTCTCAAAGCAAAATAAAAAACAAATTACAGAGTGCAACAAAGACACTGGTCAAAACTAGAAACGTATTATCAGATTTGGAGTACAACACAATTGAAACACGAAAGCACAAATGCGACTTCACCTTGGTGGAAGACTGACAAATGTTTCGAAACAAATTGTTACGAAACTTCGCAAACTATACATACGCTCAGTCATCACGGAAATTGCTATTTACTCTTGACATTGTCATTAATGCATAAAGGGCATACAACCAAATTTATCTTTAAATACAGGAAATGAATTGGTACAGAAGCTTTGGCGACAACTTAAAATTACAAATACAATAAAATATTACACATTCCCTGGTATAATAGCAGCAAAGTGAACCATCTTCTATGGATCGAGGGATATACCATGAAGATAGTGCTCCACGCTCTATGTTTAACTCTAAGCTCAACACTGAAACGATAGCCCACACTGGACTTCAGCACAATCATGCATCCGTACCCGGTTCCAAAACAATATTCGATGCCCGATCGCGATGGGTTTTTAATATTCCAATGTAAAACATGCCAAGAATACCTACCAGCAAAGTATCCTATCCAGTATGCTAAAAAGGCGTTGTAGCATTAAAATACGTTGAGCAGCTTTTACTGGACCGCCAAATATTCTCATTTAGTTAAAACGCACAAATTAAACAAGGTCTAGTGACTGCAAGGAGTGAATCGGTCAGAATCGATGTTGTCATTGCTATTTTCCATAAATATACATTTAAGGCGCGGTGACATCCAATTTTTTTCTCGAAATTAGGAAGACATCAACGTCAAGATAACATCACGATACAGTATTATTAAAATCTATTTGTCTAAAATCACCTATACCTTCAAGAAAACGTGTCCATATTGAACCACACAAATATGGCGTCCAATGCGTAATTTAAAACTGGCACAAAAAGCTCACAATATTAGGCAGTTCAAAGTACGTAGTACAAAAGAAAACAGTATTTCTCGGCCCTATGAAGACTACACTTACCTTAAATTATTTTTTCGAATAACGACTGGCCAATTTGTTCCCGAAATATTCTAAAATTCTTGAAAATCTTCTCAGGATAAGTTATGATTTGCAATACAGCGGTGGTACCATAATGACCCGCGTGACCACCCCTTGTCCCTGCCATTGGTCGCTGTCTATGGCCACCCCACAGCACCGTCGTAAACATTACGTCATGAAAATTGTGCATAATCACAGGTAGCCCAGGCTACAAATAAGAAATTACTTCATCATGCATGACAAAGGAATGCTGAATCATTAAAAGACATTATTCTGTCATTATTATTACTCGCAGCACCTAAACCATAAATAAACTGTCTTTAAAGACTACAGAAAGATTCAAGATACAATTACAAGAAGAAATGTTGTGTCAACACAACATTTCTTCTATAGTTATTACCAAGCTGAATACAACTACTACTAATTTATTAACGTGTGGACATATTGAGCCTAGCAGTTAGCAGGACATATACCCGATGTTCCATCTATAAGAACCAAGTTAAGTGACCCGTTCCCTA
>JAOCNB020103261.1:0-11413 GCA_026546465.2 Palythoa caribaeorum | reverse complement strand
AGGAACCGTCTGGAGTATCTCGAGCTTTTCTCGAAATTAGAAAAACTTCAGAACTAAAAAGTTATATCACGTTTCTTAGGACACCATAGGCTATCTCTGGACGAAAAATGATGGGGGTCAATTTTGCGACCTTGTGCCACATCTCACGCAGTGGTTAGAGATATTGACTCTTAATTGGCTTTAAAATACAACCTTACGATTATGATATGATATGATTAGTTATATAAAGGATACTTAAGTTATAGCATGTTAATTTTCTGTGTTAAACTTTTGCTATCTTTGTCAGTTGTAAAGTTTTAAAATAATCGCATTGCTCCTGCCTCGAATAGTGTATTTGCTAACTGCGGGTATAGCAATTATCTGTATATAACTTATTTCAGAATTTAATAAAAATTGTTGCTGTTGTTGTTGTATTTCCCAAACTAAGAAATTAATCTTTTATTTTTTCACCTTAAAGTACATGCAGTGTTTATTAAAACTACATCTTAGTTCATTTTTGTATTTGATTTTTGGTGATATCTCAATGCGATTATTTACATGAAAATTATGGCAGTGCTGCTATCAGTTCAAGCTGGTGACATGCAACGAATATCATATATAAAGGACATAAAATAAAAATTAGTACCAAAACTCCACTACTAATTTCGAAAAAATAAAAAACAAATGAAATTTTAATTAAAATAATTATGGAATCTTATAAGATACTTGCTCTTTCAGCCACAAAGATGCCCTGCGATGGCAAAAAGGCGACTTGATTTGATTGAATTGACTTTTGAGTCCGCGAAATGACCCGTTCCCAAATTCGAAGGCAATCCTATCGCTAACATTGTGTGGGTTTAAGAGTGATTTCAGCAAAGAAAATTGCTTTGACATTTTCTCTTTGGGTTTCATTCACCATGTAACGAAGTAGATCTACATGTGTGTGCAATGGTTGCTCATGTTCTAGTTCTCGTTCTCAGTCTCCCCACATTGCGGTGTGCCGCTGACCACTATTGTAACATCTTCCCTTTTAAGAGAAAACAAGTGAATGTTCTCAAATCCAAAGTAAAGTTTCAGAAGCAATAACATAACTGTTCTTTATAACACACGCTTTAAAGTTCAGGCTTTTACATAGAGGATATCAGCCTGCTGGGTGGTTTTATCACCCTTCCACTGCGAGTTGTGATGTGGGGTGCACCTGCCATCTGTACTTCAGGTTGCCAGGGGTGCTCTCCTGATGTGGCTCCAGCTTTCACCTGTGTTTTACAGGTCTCCAAGTTTTCACTTTCTTGTGCTGGAGGTGAACAATGGTTTTCCAAACTTGGTGACAACTCTGGGGACTCTGGTTCTACGCTTGTGTCTTCAGTGTCTTCAGGTGTCTGTACAATGCTGGTACTGTCAGTACGTATATGTCTTCTATTTCTACGGTATAGATCACAGTCAACCTCCATGACATAGGACCGTGGAGCCACTTTAGCAGTGTAGATCCCTCATCGCCATTTGCCTCCTTCAGATTGCATACGGCCTATTTCTAGCTCCGGAAGTTCTTTGGAGCCAGTGTCATAGTATTTCTTTGATCGCCTTCTCTTATGTGCAGTTTTGCTTCAATTTCTGCTTGTACTTCAGGACTTAAAAGATGAGTAGCAATGGGCAGTGTTTTTCTTGTTCGCCTTGACATTAATCTCTGGGCAGGGCTGCTGTCCATTCCTTCTGGCGGAGTGTTTCTGTAGGCTAGAAGACTAAGCCAAGGATCCTGGTGAGCTTTTGCTGCTTTCTTCTGAAGTGACTTGGCTGTCTTAACGGCTGCTTCCACTAACCCATTGCTCTGTGCATGATACGGCGATGATGTATAGTGTTCAAATTGCCATTCTTGAGCAAATTTGGTGAACTCTGTAGAGTCAAACTGTGGACCGTTGTCGGTGTAAACTTTATCTGGGATACCATAGCGAACAAAATGCTGTTTTGTTTTCTGAACTACTGTTCCTGCTGTTGTGTTTCTCAGTTCATCTACTTCCCAATATCCACTAAAGGCACTCGCAGTTAACAAGTAGTCTCTACCATTGAGGCAATGCAGGTCTTGAGTGACAATGCTCCATGGGCGTGTAGGAAGTGCGTGTGTCAGAAGTGGTTCTTTCGGTTGAGCTGGAGCATATTCAGCACAGATACTGCACTGGCTGACAGTGTCTTTGATTTGATGGTTCATCCCCGGCCAAAAGACTACTTCTCTCGCGCGCCTAAGACATGTCTGTTCTCCCTGGTGACTTGCATGGGTGCACTGAATCATCTCTCTACGAAGATCAGACGGAATGATGACTCGGTCACCTTTGTATAGCATGCCATTTTGGACACCAATTTCATTACGATAGTTCCAGTATTCTGTTATCTTGGGGTCCACTTCCTGTTTTGTTTCGGGCCAACCTCTTAACACTATTGTCTTGAGACTCTGCAATTGCTTATCCTTCTCAGTCAGTCGCTGTATATTTTGAAGACATCTCTTGAGATTTTCAGATACGCTGCAGCATTGATATTTTAGAGATCCTGACGGCAGACTTCTTCGTGATCTGGTTGCAACCGGTTTCTAGGAGGATGAACTTCTGGAAGTGGTGCTCTTGAGAGAGTGTCTGCTAGGTACATCTTCGCTGTCTTCTTATAAACAACGTTCAAGTTGAACTTTTGCAATCGCAGTAGCATTCCTTGAAGTCTCTTTGGTGCTAACATTAGTGGCTCTGTTTCAAGTGGTTTGTGGTCGCTATGTACGGTAATAACGTCACCAGCATAGATATATTGGTCAAACCTTTCACACGCAAAGAGGATTGCCAGACATTCCTTCTCAATTTGTGCATAGCGCCTTTCGGTCATTGTAAGAGTTCGCGAGGTATAGGCCAGCGGTTGCCCTTCTTGAAGTAATGCAGCCCCAAGGCCTGTTTCACTGCTGTCACACTGGATGGTTACCGGTTGCTACACATCATAGTAGCGCAAAACTGGATGGGTCGCAACTAATTTCTTGATACGATCAAAGGCTTGCTGGTGCATTTCCCACACCCACGCTGCATCTTTGTCGGTGAGTCGACGCAGGGGCTCGCATTCATCTGACAGATGTGGGACAAATTTTGCCAGATAGTTTACAAAGCCAAGTGCTTTGACGTTTTCCGTTCTCACTGCGCTATTTGGACTAGGCATTTCTTGCACTGCTCGGACTTTTTCCGGGTCTGGTTTAAGGCCTTGAGGTCTATGTATGGAACTTCTGTCAGTTTCAGTCTCAGTTGCTTTGCATTCAGTTTCAAATTTACCTCTCTGGCCCTCTCTAGAAGACCCGACAAATTGTGATCGTGATCTGTCATGGCTTCTTCTTCTGATTCCCCTTGTTCAGTTATTAGAATGTTGTCTGCTATAACATGTAATCCGGGTAGGCATTCTAGTACCTCATGTTCTCTGCGTTGATACTCTTCTGGTACAGTGGCTATTCCGTAGGGCATGCGAAGCCAGCGATAACGCCCAAATGGCGTCCAAAATGTCAATAAACTACTTGGCTCATCCAACTTCACTTGTCAGAATCCATTTTTTGCGTCTGCTACGCTGAAGACTTTCGTTTTTGATAGTTATGGAAGTATTTCTTCTATAGTGGGTATTGGGTAGTGCGAACGCTTTAATGCCTTGTTCAGGTCCTTTGGGTCAATGCATAACCGTAGTTTGATTTAGTCGGTGGGTTCAGTAAAACCTTCTTCAGAACTTTCAATTTTTTCTAATTCATTGATATGGTTGCGCAGTTCTGCTTTCAGTGGCATTGCTACTCCTCTTGGTATGTGTTTGACAGGTGTCACTGATGGATCCACATTCATGTGGCATTCCCCTGATAGGCAACCGAGACCTTCAAACACATCCTGATATGCTGCAATGATGTCTTGTCATGTAGTAAGTGGAGATGAGGTTACACAGTTAATAACACTGACTGTGATTAATCCCATTCTGGTACAAGTCTCACCGGAGAGGAGGGGTGGTTGTCTGCTATTAATTATCTTAAGGTGTAGATGATGTTGACTACCTTTGAACTGGCATGAAAGGTTGCATTCGCCCAAGGCTTGCACAATATGTCCATCATAAAGCTTCAATTTTGCTGCTGTGGGTTCCATATCTGGGTCACCGTGTTTTTTTATCTCATACAGATTGAAAAAAGACATAATATTGCATGTGGCTCCAGTATCTAACTGGCATGTGACAGTGGTTTCGATATTTCCATCATAGAATTTTAGTGGAACAAAGAATAACAAACTGGTCAACAGTTTCATGAGGTTGCTGCACTCAATGATGAAACACATATCGTTCGTATAGCACATTTCTTGCAGGGACAAAATATTCTTCAAGTTTGTCTAAAATTACCTCTGGTTTCTTGAGTTCGTCCTCGGTAAGCTGAAGGCGCTCCAGAATTTTTTTCAACTCTGTTCCCATTACACTTTTTAGTGTTGCTACTTGGACTTGCTCGCTCTTTTTAACGAGATTTGTCGCGATAACATAATCTTCGTAAGCTTCTCTGAAAATCTTCCATTTATTCGCTAACTCTTGGCCATTACAATTCTTGGATCAGGCGCAGGCATCTGGTAAGTTGCCATGTTTGATTCAGCCGCCGCGAGTGAATAAACACGACTAATTTATCCTGAGATTCTTTTGCAACGCTGACCAATTTTTTTCCACAGATTCTCAGAGTTTATACCAAGCTTCTTCTTCTTCTTTTTTTCTAAAACAAAAAAACTAATCCCCCTTCTGGCACCATGTAACGATGTAGATCTACATATCTGTGCAATGGCTGCTCATAACTTAGTCTGCCATATTAGTTCTCTCTCTCTCGCAGTTTCCCCGTATTGAGGTATGCCGCTGACCACTATCGTAACACGGAGGAAATGAATTTTAATTTACTGCAACGCAGGTTTTTCCGATTATGTGATCTTAGAAAAAGCAACACAGAATGTTTTTAACACCTAAATTATGATACCTAAGAGATTAAATGTGAACAAAGAAACCGCTGGTTATGAATTTCTTCTTAGCAAAAGGTGATAGGCAAAGAGAAACGGTCAAATTACGGCATCGTTCGGGAAAGTAACCAACTCTTAACTATTGATTACATGCGTTTAATACCTTTAGAACTGATAATATTAGTTTTCGCTATTAGTTTTACCGCTGTAGAAACGTGCCGCAAACCAAAATATCAGTGGAAAAATTATTGTTTTTTTAATTGTTTCCAATGCTTCTTTTTTTAATTTTCTTATTGTTTGAAGATTGCGTTGCAACTCGAAGTGTATTTATGAATAAAAAAACTACAGTACCACTAAAAGAATATCTCGAGGTTGTTTGAGATATTGTCATTGTTTTTCCATGACAAGGGAGGGCAGGTTCCTTTAATGAAAATAATAAATATAACAGGTAAACACGAAAACTAAGGGGCGTGTCGTTCTATCAACCATTAAACAATAAAGAGGCCAATAGCTTCGATTGATAAGATATACAGTTTTAGTGCAGTTTTTAAGCTAAAAAGCCTGTAAAAACATTTTACTTTTTCAAAGTAATGTGTAGACTAAACTATTTGAAATTATAAAAAAAAAACAGTACGCCGTGTTTTCACATCTAAAGCAATCACGGATGTTACAGACACACACGAACAAACGCAATAAGTGCGAATTTATCTAAACTTTAGCCTTACAATTAATTGCAAATGTATGTGCTGAACAGTAAAAGATAAAAATAGACAGCATGTAGCCAGGTACATCAGTTCAAACGTTTTGGTAAAAAATAGAATAAAAGAGTTGACACTGTCTAAAAGATATATTGTTGTGGACGTTTCGAATACTAACTTTGCCTTCTTCAGCAAAGTAAGAAAATACAAATACCCTCCTTAATGTAAATACACAATCTGTCATAAAACTAAGTCCCGAAGAAATGTTTATGTAAAACAATAGTTTCTAAAGTATTGTTAATGGCTCTAAAAATTCTTATCAGAGCTTCGGTCACCTCTGCCATCAACAATAAATTGGCGTCCTCATTCACAAAAGATCACCAACGAAGAGGAAAAAGCTCCCACAAATCTCGCCAAGGACACGTCTGTTACAACCTGACTTTACCGGCTGATAAAGGCCGAGCCGTAGTCGTGATGAATACTAAAGACTACAACCTTCTCAACGACGATAAAACGTACCATGACATAACAGACAAAAGAAGGAATCCAACATCGAGCACCAAAAATCTTTCAATAAACTTATCCTACAGATTAAATATCATCCAGCCTCGATCACATGACAATATCAAGAAACAGTTGGAACCGAAGATCTTATACAAACTTCATAGTACCGATTCCACACCAGCGTCATTTTATGGCCTTCCTAAAACTCGCAAGGAAAACGTCCCGCTCAGACGATATATGAGTGTCATTAGATCTCTCACATATATGAACTATCCGAATACGTCGCCAATATCATGTCATCTCTTCCGAACAAAAAATACACAGTCAAGAACAGTGCATCCTACGTTGAAAAGATAGGCACCTTTTCACTGGGTCTCGACGAGATGCTACCCGGTATCTTTGACGTCTTGTCAATGTGCTTGCATTCCGTCTTACCTAGTCATCGAAGTTGTAAAACAAATACTAGACTGCGACCAATTACTACCGGAGAAAACCAACTAGTCTTTCTAAAAATATCATAGCATTTCTACATTTCGTCCTCGACAACAATTTCTTTGTATTTCAAGACAACCGTTTCCAACAAATTTTCTGTTGTCCGATTGAATCTCCAGTCAGTGTTATCTTTGCCAATCTCGTCATGGAACATGTCAAAGCAAAAGCTCTCTCATCGACCCCTTACCCTCCCAAAATGTGGTTTAGGTTCGTAGATAAAAGCCGTGTACGTGTAAAAAGGGAATACGAAGATGAATTTCATTCACCCTTCAGTTCCATCAACCCTCAAATAAAATTTACAATCGAGATAGAATCAGAAGGCACCCTTGCCTTCCTTATAACACAAAAACAACCAGACAAGAAGATGGCTCGATCATTTTATCTCTCTACAGGAAAGCTACAAAGAACAACCGTTATTTTGATTTCAAATCACATCACCATCCCCGACATAAACACTCAGTTGTGCGCGCTATAATGGATCGCGTAAGAACATTTCTTTCAACAAGGAAGAAGTAGTACGAGAAACAAAGCGAGTAGCAAAATCCTTGCCTGTAATAACTACCCTGTTAATTTCATTCATAACGGCCGCCAGTTGAATAGACAACAAGAAATGAATGATACTGACCAGCCTGGCTTTATTATCCTTTCCTACGCCAGGTTTTTCCGAGGAAACCGCAAAAGGTTTTACGCAAGAATTGCCAACCACTTCCTACATTTTTGGTCTAACAACGTTGGGACAAATTTGCCACAGTTCACTGTTTTTGCATGGCAAAAATCACAAACAGGGAAAAAGAAATCAATTCTACCAAGAAAATAGGATAATTTTAGATTTACTTACAAAATGTAATCCCCTTGTACTCCAGAACAGATGTCTTTCAATTTGGTTAACCAAAAAGGAATCAGTGAGAACAAATTGCCGTGATTTTTGAAGGAAATAATAAATGGTGCCGTGATTTTGATTCACTGGACCTTATAAAGTATGAATATAACATTATCAACGCAACGCTTGGTTGTCTTCTTTGCCATCGTGGCAACAGGTGAAAAAATGTGTGTGGAAGTTTTGTGAGTGCAAACGATCGGTTTTGTTTTGGTGGCATTTTTCACAATATCATATTTTTGAAATTGAATCAGAGTTGATTTTTAAACCTGATTTAAGCTCTTGCTCCTAACAGTATTTGATCGTGTGACCAGCATCTTTGCACTTTTTATACGTTTTGTTTAAACTTGTTCTACTTCACATTTCAATAACTATATTGTGAAACACATAATTTTCATATTGCTTTGGAGAGACAAAATCTCATTTGTAAAACCAATGTTCGGTTGGACGTTCGGTTACTATTGTTGCCTTCTTCAGCAAAGATATGAAAGGCAAATGTTTAACGGCGTCCTGATCGGTATGTGCACACGATGTGTGATAAGAATAAATCTCAAAGGAATTTTGTATGTGTAAAATAGTTTTTAGAGTATTTTTAATAGATTTAAAAGTTATTTATGTTATTGTATATGTTTGGTAGCTCTATGTGTTCATTTATAGTGTTTCTATCTCACACGGAATGCCAAGCCTCAAGAACTAATCTTTATCGCCACGCCCATGACTTCTCATCAATTTAAACATTCCCTACATCTATTTGGTGACTGTGAAGTATATGGTGTTTGGGCAATAAGGAGTTTTTATCCAATATTGCTATGGTTTTTGTGTGTTCTTTTGCGCATGTTTTTAGCGCGCGATGTCTGACCAAAGTAAACACAATCACAATGTTTACATTTGATCTTGGAAGCGTCCTTCTCGATCTTGCCTTTTGAATTTTTCATTATGTTCGAGTTGGAGCGGATAGGCTTATGTGCGACCTTGATGTTGAAATCTTGAATAACTTTTGCGGTTTACTCGGAAAAACCTTAGGCGTAGGATAAATAAATAAAGCCAAGCTGGTCGGCATCATTCATTTCTTGTTGTCTATTCAACTGGCGGCCGTTATGAATGAAGTTAGCAGGGTGGTAATTAGAGGCGAGGGCTTTTGCTACTCGCTTAGTTTCCCGTATTACCTCCTCCTTGTTGAAAGGAATGTTCTTTGCGCGATCCATTAGAGTGCGCACAACTGAGTGTTTGTGCCGGGGATGATGATGTGATTTGAAATCAAAATAACGGTCGGTGTAAGTAGCTTTCCTGTAGACAGATAGAGTGATCGAGCCATCTTCTTGTCTGGTTGTTTTGTGTCAAGGAAGGCAAGGGAGCCTTCTGATTCTATCTCGATTGTAAATTTTATTTGAGGGTTGATGGAACTGAAGTGTGAATGAAATTCGTTTACGTGTTCTCTTTTTACACGCACACGGATTTTATTTACGTACCTAAACCCGGCACCATTTGGGAGGGTAAGGGATCGATGAGAGAGCTTTTGCTTTGACATGTTCCATGACGAGATTGGCTAAGATGGCACTAACTGGAGATCCCATCGGATAACAGAAAATGTGTTGGAAATGATTGTCTTGAAAGGGCTTGAAATAGAAAGAAATTGTTGTCAAGGACGAAATGTTATGATATTTTATGATACGAAGTGCTATGATATTTTTAGATCGACAAGTTGATTTCTCCTGGAGTAATTGGTCACATTCTAGGCTCTCTTTTAAAACTTCGAAGACTAGGCGGAACGGAATGCAAGTACATTGACAAGATGTCAAAAGATACCGGCTAGGATCTCATCGAGACCCACTGAAAAGGTGCCGATCTTTTCAACGTAGGATGCACTGTTCTTGACTGTGTATTTTTTGTTCTGAAGATATGACAAGATATTGGTGACATATTTGGATAGTTCATATATGTGAGAGATCCAATGACACTCATACTTGGTTTGAGCGGGACGTTTTCCTTGAGCGTTTTAGGAAGGCCATAAAATGACGCTGGTGTGGAATCGGTACTATGAAGTTTGTAGTAGAGCTTCGGTTCCAACTGTTTCTTGATATTGTCATGTGTGACTGGATGATCTGTAGGAGAAGTTTATTGAGAGAGTTTTGGTGCTTGATGTTGGATTCCTTCTTTTGTCTGTTATGTTATGGTACATTTTAAGGTTGTTTATTTTGTCAGTGTAGTCTTTTTAAATTCATCACGACTACGGCTCGGCCTTTATCAGCTGGTAAAGTCAGATTGTAACAGACGTGTCCTTGGCGAGATTTGTGAGAGCGTTTTCCTGTTCGTTGGTGATCTTTTGTGAATGAGGACGCTAATTATTGATGGCAGAGGTGATCGAAACTCTGATAAGAATTTTTAGGGTCATTAAGAATACTTTAGAAACTATCGCTTTACATAAAAATTTCTTCGAGATTTATTTTTATGACAGATTGTGTATTTATATCAAGGTTATTTCCTTTTTCTTACTTTGCTGAAGAAGGCACTGTTAGTACCGAGTCGAAACGTCAACGACAATATCAACTTGACAGTGTCAACTTTTTGATTCTATTTTTTTCGCAAAACGTTTGAATATGCCTAGATACATACCGTCTATTTTTAGTTTTTACTGCTTAACACATACAGTTGTAAGGCTAAAGTTTAAATAAATTCACACTTATTGCGTTTGTTCGTGTGAGTCTGTAACATCCGTGATTGCTTTAGATGTGAAAACACGGCGTACTGTTTTTTCCAATTTGATATAAATTAGTCTACACATTACTTTGAAAGAGTAAAATGTTTTTACAGGCCTTTTAGCGTAAAAACTGCACTGAAACTGTTTATTTTATAAATCGAAAATATTGGTCTCTTTATTGTTTAGTGGTTGATTGAACGGCACGCCCCTTAATTATCGTGTTTACCTGTTGTAATTATTGCTTTCATTAAGGAACCTGCCCTCCCTTGTCATGGCAAAAAACTTACATTATCGCAATATTACAATCTCGAGATACTTTTTTAGTAGTACTGTAGGGTTTGTTTTCTTAAACACGCTTTGAGTTGCAGCGCAATTTTATCCAAACAATAAGAACATTAAAAAAAAAGACGCATTGGAACATTTAAAAACAACTATTTTTTCCACTGATATTTTGGTTTGCGGCATGTTTTTACATATATAGCAAGGGAAAGTTGACCCCCTCAATAAAACAATGGTTACAGTTGCTAGACACAAAATGGAGCGTGTCTTTGAACCAAACACTAAAATAATAACTATGAAAAAGTTGTTAATAAAAAAGAAGATAATAAAAAACCTGCTGCAAATAATGTATAGTACGGATTCAACTTAAAATGCTACAATAACAACAAAAAATATAAACTAAACTATACAAGATTACAAGAGGCTGTTCACCATTATTTGCAATCTCAAATCAACTACGAGTGGCAGAGACACGGACAAACACGATCAAGTATTAATTTATCTAAAGTTAAGCATTATGTTCTCAGTACGAAAGTTCCATTCAGAGAACGCGCACCGAACGTTTATAAACATATTATTACAGGAGTATTTCAGTAGTGTTAGAGCAGTGTTGCTATTGGGAGCGTTCTCCTTCAGTATTACACGACAGATAGACGAGGCTTCTTTTCTTGTTCAACAGTTCACTTTTATTCCTTCTCTCTCTACATAGCTCTAACTATTCGTTGTGTCTGGTTGCTCTAGTGGCTCTCTCTACATAGCCCTCCATAGCTAACTAAAAGCTACACATTTTATACACTTTTCATCTAGACTGTTTTTAGATATTACGATCAATTTTTTCATCCTACCGGATTCTAATCATTAGCTAACTAGACGGGCTTAATGAACTTTTCTACAACAGAATTATAATTAATCAGCAGTT
>JAOCNB020103212.1:0-11419 GCA_026546465.2 Palythoa caribaeorum | reverse complement strand
AACGGTTTCTTAAACGCTTCTAACGCTTTCCTGAACGGTTTTAACGCTTACCTAACGGTTACCTAACGCTTTGGCTTTCTTAACGGGAAACCGTTAATGTACGAAATCCCATGGAAGGTCACATATACTTCGCATCACGTTTACAAAATTTTGCATTGTCACGATTTGATTTTATCTGATTACGAAAATGGTGTGGCACGCACCAGCTGTCACTTGCTTTATCTCAATGGCTTTTCTTGCACTGAGTGTGCTTTCGGCTATTTTGTGTAATCAGTTATAGTTGCCGGCAACCTCTAATATACGTTATTTCTACTCCATATTTATTCGTTATGGTCTGAATAAAATAATAAATTTCTAAGGCCACCTTTTTCTAACAGCCCACCTGGAAATCAGAAATTATAAAAATCTTGCAATAAAGTGCTAATCTTTTTCAGTTATGCATGTGGGCATAAAAACCACGCGCTTCCGCTGAGGAACCTGTCAAAAGAAGTCCGCAAAAACCGGAAACAAAATAATTTAGGTTTTAACATACAATCTAGATCTAAGGGTATAAAACTACCCTCGTTTTATCGCTTTATTTTACAAACTAAAGCTCATCGTGGATCATCAACCTCACTTGGTTCAATTCGTCCAAACTTTTTATCGTCATGACTTCTCGTTTGGCGCTCAAAAGCTACAAGTATGCCCTGTTTTACTTTCCCACTGATAACACATTGGAACCAGCAAAGACGAGCAAAATTGTTTCAGGCATGGCAAACGTGAAGGAGGGAACTATGGTTGAAGTGAACTGGGATGCTGACAACCCAAAAATTCCGGCTAAAATTATTGCCCTTGCTGGTGAGTGAGATTCAGTTATAATGTCATTTGTTTACAGTGTATAGTTTTCTTGAAGTTTCATTACTTTGTTGGGTCATTTAAGTTGAACAAAATATCACTATGATCGACCAACTCTTTTAGTAAACCTCCATCTTTCAACAACCCCTTCAACTTCGTAGAATACGTTATTCTAAGAATGCAGCAATCTGTTGGGGATACCACCATTTCCGTGTTAGAGGCAGATTTTGGGTTACTATTTTTTTAGAACCTTCTCGTTAATTCCATGATAGCAAAATGTTCAAATCGATTACATCCAAGGGAAGAGACACCATTTGCATTACAGTATTTTGTTGTTAATAACACTCTAACCTGAGCTAAAAACGTACCCAATGAAAAGTCATATACAAATGGTCATTTAATATTTTGTTCTAGATACCACACTTGAATTAGAAAAGATACGTACAGTTAAGGGGAAAATCCCTATTCAACTGGAAGAAGACGAGAGGGATTTTGTTAGGCAATGCTGCAGGAGGCAGACATTTGACGAAGAGAAAGAAAAACCAGCTGTGAAACGGCAAAAAATATCTCACAGTAGGAGTGGCGTGGTACCAGAGAAAGATCTTCCTGCTCAGCCCAATATTCCAACAGAAGTGCTTTCAGTTAAAGTGCACGGGCTGAATAAATCTGGAACGACTGAGTCATCTGCGCAGTCAGAGTCGGGTGAATCCACCAGTGAGATCCCAGGGTCTC
The DNA here is from genome assembly GCA_026546465.2 of Palythoa caribaeorum. NCBI lineage: Eukaryota > Metazoa > Cnidaria > Anthozoa > Zoantharia > Sphenopidae > Palythoa > Palythoa caribaeorum. Next base: position 9,853 of record JAOCNB020103212.1, on the reverse strand, counting down.
CATGCTCGCAGAGCAATGTTGCCGGCATAGGAACGGACCCGGCTGTACCTATACCTGCTACAGGTCCTCTTGCAAAGGGCACGTTATCTTCACCGTTGGAACTGCTACTTCCAAGCTCAAGGCAGTCTGACGGTGAAATGGCCTCATCGCTGCCTGAATATTTAGGTTCAATGTCACCTATATTATTACCTGTTCAAGAGAACTTCATAAAACAAATCGTCACTGACACCAGTGATATAAACATTAGTAATGCACTTTCTACATGCAGCACAGCTATGCTTAACACAACACCGGCGTACGCTATCCCGCAACCAGCTTTAAATACTAATATTGATATTCTAAACGCGCTTCCTGGTGGTTCCAACATAACACCGATAAGTCAGGGTCTTGGGGGGTCACCTTTCAGTCCCTTTCATCCCAATGCGCTTCCACAAATGACTAATGAATGGCAAAGAGAAGTTTCTGCTACCCTATCAACACTAGTATTTAATCAACAACTAATCTTAAATGAGCTAAAAACTATTAAGCAGAATTTAACCGGAACTTTAACAGCGAGAACTACTAATTTAAGCCAAAAAGGTCAGGACGATGAATCGTTCTCTAGCCCAGTAATAACTGGTCAGCTTTCTGAGCTGCCGAATCCAGCACCAATGGCAATAAATTCGACAAAAGACCTGACGACGGAAGAGCTGGAGGAGCTCAAAAAGAAAGAGCTTAATGCCAAGCATAGTCAGGCGCATCTGGCTGTGGCTATAATGAACGCCATAACAACTCAAGCACAGCGGCAAGGTAGAAGTGTAATGGGGACCAAAACCAGGCCCGCATTGGGCAGTAATATTTTAAGCAAGATACGCGAATATTACTTTTTAGTGTATCCCTGCGTAGAGAAAGAGAAGGAAGAAGCGATTTGGAAACAGTGCGTTCTGTGCATGAACAACAGACTAAAAAAATATAACAGAGCTCAGGTAGAATAGCAATTTTTTAATATGCATGAATATAGATTATGATATTTTTTATTGTAATTTTTTTACTATTATTACTATTAATGTAAATATTTTAGATGAATTTGAAATAATGTTTGTCATATAAAGATATTTTTTTTATTGTGAGCTTGTTTTCCATTCGACATTTAAGAGTCAAGACATTTTTATTATATTGTTACTATTTAGTTTTCAGTACAGTTGTTTAAATCTTTAATAAAAACAGAGGCTATTCCTCATCGTAGTTGTCGCTGATTTTTATTTGTTACAGTTACTGCATGCACCATTGCATCAACGTCTTTTTTGTTCCTTAATTAAAATTCTCTCCAGTGACACTTTATTAAAAATACAGTCTGGAAAACAAGTGTTTTTGTACTTTTCCTTGCAGCTTTTATGAATGCCGACGCTCATTTCGCAAACTATGGTTTTATTATTTACTTTACCTATTAGGCAATTCAATTTAAGCCTGGTTGCCATATAATCGCTGGGATCGCCAGGATCGCTGAAAAATTTGTTCAGTGATCCTGGCGATTGTGTGATTTCCATATGATCGCTGTGATGATCACCGAGAAAAAAAAGAGCGCCCATAGGCAGTACGCCCGGGGGGGAGGGGGGTACTGCCATTTATTGACTATACGGGTATGTGCCGCCCGATAGGGTCTACTTTTTCAACCTAAATTCATAAACAGGGTATGGCTTTCAGCCGTTTTCAGTTTGTCATAAACAGGGTATCGATTTTAGCCATTTGCCTCATAAATAGGGTAGGGAAAATCGAATATTTTGGTCATAAACAGGGTAAGGGTTTTGGGAAGTGGGCGGCACACACCTACCCAATTTTTTTGGGAGTACCCCCCAGGGCAGTACGAATGTTCCTGAATTTTTTTTCCGCCACTTCCGGACTCATGTCGAACTTGTCGGCTATTTTGCTCCAACAATTCATCTTTGTGTATTTATTTTTGTAGTTTTGGCTAAATTTGTTATATCAACAGTCATACTTTTACACTTCCTCCATAAAGTGAGCAACATCGACAGAACCACGCTCTATTTTATGCTGGAATATTAGAGACTGACGCCAAGTTCGCGTCTGAAACATGATGCGTTAACAGTGAGTTAACATTTAACTCTCGATCGCTGGGATTGCTGAAAGTGATTTCCATTAATTTTTTTGGGTGAGTCTCGATCGCTATGATCGCTGAATTAGAACCTGAGCGATCCCAGCGATCACGATGGCTTGAATCGCCCAGATCGCTAAAGAGTGATTCCCATATAATCGCTAGCCTCACTCAACCGATTTTTCAGCGAGCCTTGCGATCCTAGTGATCCCAGCGATTATATGGAAACCGGGCTTTAATTTCAATTCAATTTAAAATTGAGGGCATGACAACTCCGTCGGAAATAAAGAAAAAACAATTACACAAAAATGAAAATTATCAACTAATGAACTATTTAATGGTCATACATGTTTGATCAATGAACATCCATAAACTGCAAGTTTCAACTGTTAGGATATCCTATACTCATCTATTTCATCAATTTGAATACATCTCAATTTATTTTTGAATCTTTGTTAACTCTTTGTACGTCTAATTTGTATTTATTTATGTACTATAGTTTTTGAAAGTAATTTACTCACATATTTGTTTATTGTAATTGATCTATCAACTCATCTGTAATCATATTTTGTATTGTAATCTAATTACCTTATATTCATACTGTTTTGCCATTCATTTTCAGCGGCATATATAGTTTATGTCTGTTCAGATATCAATTTGTAATTTAGTGACGATTACGAGCAATAAAACTCTGAAATCTTTTACAGTGCTATTGAGAATTAACAACTGGTCGAACATAAACTAACTTGAACTTTATATTAGTGTTAAAAAGATTATTATCATAATTATGTTTATTATTATTTTATTATTATTATTATTAATTATTATTATTATTATATGTTGTTATTATATTAGATTATTATGTTCAAATTATTATTATTATTATTATTATTATTATTATTATTATTATTAATGGCACTTATCTTTTTGTATAGCAAAAGCTTAATCAAAATCTTAAAATACGCTACAAGCTTTCCTTTTAAAAAATGTCAGTTCCTTTCCGATATCATATGATATGACATGAACGTGATAACAGTTGTAAGTCACGCACAATTTTCGCAATGAAAAACTGCTTTTTTGTCAGTGATCGTAGAAAAGAGTCATCCCGTTATTTCAATGCCATGAGCTGTAATGCATTTGCAATTTTGGACACTTTGTTGGCTGTCAAACAAGTTTCTCTGGAAATAAGTTTTGAAAGTACGATTATTCTGATTCATTCTTACGACTGTTATAAATAGATACTAAGTTTAGAATCCATTGAGTGATTGAATTATGTCCAGATGTAATCGCTCAGATAGTTCAATAGCTTCCCTGTTGTTTACTAGCTGACTTTGAAGCTGTGGACAGATGTAGCGAACTGTAGCTGCATACACAACTGCTACCTTTCCTTTTTCTAAATAGTAGGAATGAAGGGATGGATCTTCTTTTTGTCTGACAAAGAAGTGGCCTCTCAAAACTTCAGCTCCGGACGGAAAGCTCATTCCCCAGCCATCTTTGAGCCGCTTCTCCAATTGCTCGGGACCATTTCCGATAATTTTGAGCAAGTAGTATTCTTCCCCGGGATCACCAGAAGCAATGGCCACAATGGCGTTCTTTGACACAAGATCCTTAATTGAGCTCAAAGTCTCAGATGTGTCACTCCTTGTAGCCGCTCTGCTTTGCTGTAGGCTTTCCCTCTCCAGCTGAACTGACTGCCACGCAGAGACGTAATCACCGTTTTCACAGGCATCATAGTCCTCTTCGATGCAGTTTTCGCAATAGCAGGACAGCTGACGTGTCTGAATCCGGCATGAATCGTTTCCAGAAAGAACACTGTGAATAGATCGGTTCCCCTTCACTTCTTTAAAATACCTTCCGCGGCGATCTCTGTTGACTTTTTCCACGTAGAAGAAAATTCGCCTTTTCAATTGAACATTCTCTGACTGGTAACGAGAAGGAGCTGGTGTTTTCAGGTTATTTTCTGCAAACTTGAAAAGGTCTTCCGCATTCTGGATAACCACTTTTCTCTTTATAACTTCCATGTCTGCTTTATGTTTCAAATTTGCCCCAGCGCCATCCTGAGGACCTTTGGCATGTGACGTTTCAAAGTAGTTACGAATGGTTTTGTAGCCAAAGTCTGAGTTTGAGAATGAAACATCCCCCATGCAATGTCGACTTTTATACTGAGCAGAGCATCCGTCAGTCCACTCGTGCATGACTTGGACATCATACTTAATTTCCTCAAGATAACCAGCCACCAGTTCCCTTACTTGATGGACAGAATGGTGATCGTGTTTTGTGTCCGGTGAGATGACAAAGATGTGCTCGGTGATTATTACTGGATCTTCTATAGTGCTTTCAATGCCATCTACATCTTTTAGGGCGTGCCTGTGTAAAATGGTTACATGTATAGAGGCTTGAGACTGGGAAAAATACTGACTTTGCAGTTGGTTCTGGCTTGTGCAGCTGTAATTTTCAGAGTAATCGTGAATACAACAAACGTGCTCAAATGGAAGATGATCTACGGAGTCTTTCATTTGCTTGCTTTGCCAGCTTGCACGGAACTGGTGGGACGAAAATTCATGAAGAAGCGTTTTAAAGCTTTCAAACATAGTACCAGGAGAAGTTTCTTTTCGAACAAGTTGAAGTTTTCTCTTTTCTTTCCCCTCTTGAGTTTGTCCAACAAGTACGTACTCAAATTTTTCCCAGCTTACCATGGGAGCCTCAGGGCTAACATCCTCTTCTTCGTTCATAAGGTCAAGTTTGTCCACTCCACAACTCTCACATTCTCTATTTAAACATTTTCTTAAATGAAAACTTTTTTCTTCTCCCTTAGTGCAAAGTGTTGTGTTGACAATGTCATCTAAGTGTTCATAAACTGGAAATTTATCACTCAGCCCGCTTTTAGCTAAAGCATTTCTTCGAAATTCCATGCAATTCTGAAACAACATTCGCGTTTCAACATGAAGTCGACAGCAGCAGGTAATTTTGTCTTGACTTCTCGGGGGGATAACATAAAATGGCTTGCATCTCTCGAAACTCCTTTGACCCATTTTTATTCCAGGGTACTTTGCCTTAAACTCCAAAAAGACCTCTGTTTGAGTTTTATCCAGTATTTGCTTTGGATGGCTGGTGTACGTTCTTACTCCAAGTCGTTTCCGGATAATATCTTTCTTGTTCCCAGTTGGTCTGGACGTGCCAGGGCTTGACCAGAAATCATGTGCAAGTTTACGGTGTTCAGTGGGGATAACATCTGAACGCGTTCGCCTTTCTGTGTAAAGCCAGCAAGACTTGCTGCTTGTTAAAGTCTTAGTATGGTGTTTAAATGCAGTACTCAACCGTTTTCTGTTGATCCCAATTTTTTTGGATATTTTGCTTTTGAGGCGACCACTAGCTACTCTTTCACCGCAAAGAAATGACAGACTTACTTGAGTAGCTGTACGAGCATCATTTGACCTCTTTCTTTTTGTCCTCTGAAGTGCAGCTGAAGTATCATCCAAAATTGACGAGGCCAGTTGAACTTCTTCTTCGTTTTCAGGCGAGTTTATCAAACCAAATCGTTGTAGTGACTGCCTTGTGGAGGGGCTAGTTACAAGAGAAGAAACTATAGCTACTTTTTTTCTTGGGCTGCGTGGAAGATTGCTCTTCGCGGCGTCAATAGCTCGTTTTCGCGAAGTTCTGTTGGGAAACGCTCCCAGGATGGAGTTAGGGGAAACAGGAACACTCTTAGATGCCTTCTCTTGTTCTTCTCTTTTTCTTGCTCTCTGACGTGCCTTGTAAAGCCGCCAATTTGGTTTTGAGACTTCGCTTCCGCCGCTTTGTTCTTCATTATCATTACGAGGTCGCTTTCTCCTTCGTTGTTCTTTTCTCTCTTCTAAAATTTTATCTTTGTTCTTCAAGTAGAATCGTGTATTGCTTTCTTTCTTCTTTTGTTTTTTCCTCTCAAGCGATTCACGTAGTCGCTCAGCGCCAGTTTTTCCCATTTTGAATATTTCGAAGGTAGATATCAAATACACGTGAGAAATCGAGGTATAATATTTTAAAGCTAGAAATCCACACATATATTGTAGTAGTTAAGTGCACCGGTGCGGTGCAGGTGCGGTGCGGTGCATAAGTGCACCGGTGCGGTGCAAAGCCCAAAGTAATTCAATTATGGTTAGGGATCGTTCACAATTTTCAACATTTTCACAAATGTACAAAACGTACGCTTTTTACGAACCCCCTCCCCCTCCTGAAAACGTAAATAAAAAATGTTGGCATTCAGACTTGAAGTTTTGATCTTAGTCTGTCACAATCCCCTACTGACAACAAATAATACAACAAGAAACTTCTCTCCCATGGAAGCAAAACATATCGACATTTTTTATGAACCCAAAAGGCACGAGCCCCCTTCCCCTAAAGTACGTTTTGTACGCTTTTGAAAATGTTGAACGACCCATTAAGAAAGACATATTATATCAGTTTTTATATAATTTTTTATGTAATTAGAATGTAGAATATATATGCTATCTATTGGTATAATTATCTTCAAAACTTTCGATATATCATCAAAATAATTTCTATAAAGCTGACCGAATTATTCATGCGAAACTTTCTATAATTTAGCAATGTGTAACAGTGTCAGTAATATTACGCCCGTCAAATTATTCATCTCAAAGCTAGGTTACGGCCGGACAGAGTTTCATAAAATATTTCGTAACTGCGTTTATTCCTGAGATCTTCGTAACTATTTTGCTTTGTGCCCTATAGTTGAAATAAATGCGAAAAAATCTTCATGTACTAAAAAAAACCCAAGTTCATTCCACCGCAGAAGAAAAAGGAAATGACTGTAACACTAACAGGATTATGTTTATTTTGCACAAGAGACTTGAAAATAACAAGAAGATAGCAAAATTACCGCGAAATCTTTATTCACTTTTTTCTCGCAAAGTAAAATTAGGCGCAGTTAAATGCTAAAACCCTCATCTGGTTTTATTCAAACCAACCCAAAATTTCACACCGTGTACTTTGTAGGTAATTATCGGAAGTACAAAATGGTATCGGGAAATTATAATTGAAGTTTAGCAGAATTATTCACAAATCAGTACGTGATCTGGTCTGATTTTGGAAATCAAAAAAGAAAGTGTTATAAAATTTTATAAACCAATTCATGATAATCTTGAAATTTCCCGACACCGTTTTGAAGTACGTTGATACAGTTCTGAAAATCCCTATGCGACCTATGCCTCTGTCAATGGAAATTACTTTGGCATCTGAAACCCAGAAGCAAGAATAAATTTAATTTTTCCAGAATGTTTAAAACTACGCCGATGTTTTGCATTTATATGGCTATAGAAATAATTTAACTTCAACAGAAACTTTTAAGAACAGTGCAAAAATTCGATTCGTACGAAACATGCCTCCATTGTGTTCTGTAACCTGGCTAAAATCTATTTACGCCTGATAACATCAGATACAGGGTATTTTAGAAATGTAGTCACTTCCGTTTTAGAATTATAGTTTTCAAAATATTATGCACGTGTCCTAGATTCTCTTTATATACCGCTGTTTTTTAAAAACAATTTTATAAACTCCCTGATGAAGTCAACTGGATGCAGACGAAAAACGTAAGACAGTAAAACCTTTACAAGAGTATAATCCATGTACTGTTCAATTGCCGCTATTAAAAAAATTTAAAAATTTAAAAGAATGCAGGCGAAACGCGTGGGAGAATAAAACGTTTACAAGCTATCGTCCAAGTGCTACCCACTTGTCTTTATTACAAAAGCAGTGCAAAAGTGCACCGCACCGGTGCGGTGCATTTGTGCACCGGTGCGGTGCGCTCAAAATGTTCGTGGTGCACCGGTGCACTTTGATTAGCGCGCGGTGCACTTTCAAGATGACCGTGTTGGACTCAGCGTTAAGAACTTAAAATGCTGTAATTTCTTAGCTTTCAGGAAGGGCTACCACATGTTTTAAAGAAAAAAATGAAACTTAAATTAATGTGCAACACAGAAAAATATTTTTAACTGAACTTTGTACTTCGTGAGAGTTTTCATACATGTAAATACCGATTAAGTCTGATCACGCGTTCGCCATATTGGACAACGGTAAGTCATCATTTACACGTTAGTAACTGAACCGAAACCGTTGATGTAGCTGTAACAAGACAGCAAAGAAAACTTTGTCTTATGTGCAAGTCGAAATGAGCGATGAATTGGAGAAATTTGTCTTGAAAGATGTTTGGTGCAACATTTTCTAAAACCAGGTAGTGTAAGTGTTACGCTCGAATGTTCGAAAAGCACATGATTTCGCGATTTAATTTCCTGCTATTGCTTTTAAGTGTTTAATTATTGTCGCTAAGATGTAAAAGAAGTTATAATTATACTATCCTTGAAGTTTTATTAGAGCTTTTGGGCAAGTTGTAGTGTCTGAGATGAAAAATATATCCAAGTTCAAGCAAATCTTGTAGTGTAATTGAACACTGTACACATAGCCGAAAGCGCCACACTAAAAATCAACCCGGCAAACAAACAAACAAAAATGGATTTGAAAGAGGTGGTGCTAAAGCTTAACCTCAGAATAAAATTTAGAAATGCGGCCTTAGAGGACATCAGTATATTGATCAACTTACCATTTTCTAAAACAACTTAGTTATTTTTAAGCCATTGTTGTCAACTACCAAGTGAAAGATCAACTGCCAAGTGAAAGTTCAACTGCCAAGTGAACGGTCATTTGCCAAGTGAAAGTTCAACTGCCAGTGAAAGATCAACTGCCAAGTGAAAGGTCAACTGCCATGTGAAAGATCAACTGCCACATGAAAGGTCAACTGTCATGTGAAAGATCATTTGCCAAGTGAAAGGTCAACTGCCAAGTGAAAGGTCAACTGCCAAGTGAAAGATCAACTGCCACATGAAAGGTCAACTGCCATGTGAAAGATCATTTGCCAAGTGAAAGATCAACTGCCAAGTGAAAGATCAACTGCCAAGTGAAAGGTCAACTGCCATGTGAAAGATCAACTGCCACATGAAAGGTCAACTGCCACATGAAAGGTCAACTGCCAAGTGAAAGGTCAACTGCCAAGTGAAAAGTCAACTGCCAAGTGAAAGATCAACTGCCAAATGAAAGGTCAACTGCCAAATGAAAGGTCAACTGCCACATGAAAGGTCAACTGCCACATGAAAGGTCAACTGCCAGTGAAAGGTCAACTGCCAAGTGAAAGATCAACTGCCAAGTGAAAGGTCAACTGCCAAATGAAAGGTCAACTGCCAAATGAAAGATCAACTGCCAAGTGAAAGATCAACTGCCACATGAAAGGTCAACTGCCAGTGAAAGGTCAACTGCCAAGTGAAAGATCAACTGCCAAGTGAAAGATCAACTGCCAAGTGAAAGATCAACTGCCAAATGAAAGGTCAACTGCCAAATGAAAGATCAACTGCCAAGTGAAAGGTCAACTGCCAGTGAAAGGTCAACTGCCAGTGAAAGATCAACTGCCAAATGAAAGGTCAACTGCCAAATGAAAAGTCAACTGCCAAGTTTCCAAGTGAAAGGTCAAATGCCTAGTGAAAGGTCAACTGTAAAGTGAAAGGTCAACTTCCAAGTGAAAGGTCAACTGCCTAGTGAAAGGTTATTTGCGGTCAACTGTCAAGTGAAAGGTCAACTGCCAAATGAAACTGGTCGCCAGGAACAGTGAGAGTAACAATTTTCACTTAAAAACATTTTCAATACTCAAAATGGACAAGATGAATCTGCACTTTTATTGATAATTTTGATACCATTTCAGCACTTTTCCTATTTTGAGTC
>JAOCNB020103110.1:0-11420 GCA_026546465.2 Palythoa caribaeorum | reverse complement strand
CCATTTGCAGATGTTAGAGCAAAGGCAGCACCTTCTCCTCAGTTATTTTAAGACCCTGAGTGAAGGTCCGGCCGGGATTCGAACCCGAGCCTCCCGCACGGTAGACTGGCGCCTTACCAACTAGGCTAACCAGGCGGCAGTTGAGGGTGGATTGTTTGGATTACCACCCAAGATTGGATTTTTGGTGAAAGTGAGAATTGGACACAAAATCCAGATTTGGATTTTACAAAAGAAACTCATTCTAATTGTATTCTTGAGAGCCTGGCCTGAATTTGATGGTTTGGTTTGTGAGCATTGGAGCGTAATCCTGATGTGGCCGATTGAACTTATAGCAGATCATCTACATGTTCACCCACTTTCTAACGAACATTGTTGAATGGAGTATACTTTCAGTGTGACTTCTGGTTTTAGACAAAGCTCCAGCACCCGACGTACGTTCAAAACTTCAAACGGGCTAACGTCTGCTTCAAGTAACGTCGAAACCACGCTTGGAGCATGCTATGGACGCAAACCTTGACAGACGTGTCAACTCTAATGACAGCTCCTCATTTGTTAACGTACGTTCAGTCAAGCTCGACAAAAATAAACCGGCGTTCCGAAAAATCGTGCTAGGTACGACTGGAGGGTTCAAGTGTGACCACAGCCCTAATTTACACTTGATAATGATGACATTTCATCGCCGAAACGTCATGTTTTTGTAGCGTTACTATTTATTCTGAAAAGTTACTGACAACACATTCTTTCCTAACAGTTTCAATGTCAACCTCAGAGCTGTATATGAGGTTTACATCATCAGCTTGAATCACATCAGGTAGATCATTAAGCATGGACATGCTTATATCATTGTCTGTCGTTGTGTCAAGTATGTTGAAAAATGGTGGCAATGGTTCTCCTTCGTTTGCTAGGAAAATTTTATTCTTTAAGGTTAGTTTAACATTCCTCCATAACATTCTTTTGCTGCTCATCAACACTATAATACTTATCGACTACAGATGGTGAAGGCAGTCGAGTTTTTTTTAGGTGGAGCCTTGCCAAAGTTTGCCTTGTAGAAATTAATATCTTCGACAAGACTTGGTTTAACCTTTAAAAATAACTATCATAATTATAGATGAAAATATAGGAATTTCTCTCACCGCTATGAACCGCGGCAGGGTTTGTACGGGTCTTTAAAAACCTGTAAAGTCCTGGAAAAATAGAAATTCAAAAACCAGCTTTGGAAAACCTGGAAAGTTGATATTGGTCCTGGAAAATTTGTTTATTTCTTTTGCATTTTTGTTTTTTAGATAGAAATACCAACTTTTAATATTTATCACGTTCTGGGCATTAATTCATGGGAAAACTCTGAAAATAAAATTGCAGAAAATGCAACGTTTTTGCTTATTTGCTTTAATCCTTGAATGTCCTGCAACTTTCTTTGATTAAAAGTGTACGGACCCTGGAACTAAAAATGGTGGAAGTTCTTTTTTACCTTCTGTAACAACACCACACATAACAATTATCAGAGCTCCGACATGGCTACACTCACTTCTCAACCTAAGGAAATAATATGACAAATATGACAAATTACTTAGTTAATACAATTCATATTGTTAATCAATCAGCTTTACATTTAGCACTCAAAAATATTTTGTGAGTACATTACATACGACCTTCTCTGAACAGAGATGACGGACGTTACGACTTACCCGCGATCTGGCACAACACCATCACATCAAGAATTCACGAAGTTATTTCAATACAAAAGTGAGTTACGATTAGATGTCAGAAATGTCGGTATTTCGCTCTACGGGTACTGTAGCACCCGTAGATTTCCGGCGGGGACGTATACCGATACGCCCACCATGGGGATTTTGCAAATAACCTCTTCCCTTTTCTCGTGGTCAAGTGCAAAGAAGGCTATTTGCTGTGGCTCAGTCCCAGAGGGCTCGATAATTTGTGGATGCCCAGGCACCCGATCTCACCGTATACTGACTTCCACAAGGGAGTGAAGTATTTAATCGTACCTGATCACTAGTATTTTTTATGGAGGTTCGAACAACCAGTTTTCCATTGATACAATCAAAATTACATACATTTTTGAATAGACCAACAAAGTGCTAAATAAATATGAAACCATACAGACAAAAACGTCCAAGTAACAAATACCAACATAAAGCTGAACTTCAATCGCCAAACAAACAGACATCAAAAATAAAAACACAAGAATGCAAACTGAAGACTGGCTACGAAAAGACGAATTTGACACTGACCGAGAGTCATTGATAATGTATTTGATAAATATATTCAAAAGTCCGAGACCGAAAAACCCAAAGTGACAATGCTGACTAATCATTATTTCGTTTACACAACCTGATGAACCAAACAAAACCAAATACTCACTTCTATATTTATGTAAAGAATGTTTCGATTTTAAGTAAGAAACAGAACAAAACAGACGAATCTCATTAAAGTTGCACTTCATACATTCCTGAAATTCCAAAGCAAGAACAGTAAAGTAACGAGTATCGATGGCACTGCAGACAAAAATGCTCACAGCTACGAAACAAATTGAGCCGAATTTGCGATCATCATCATCATCTTTATTAAGTTGCGATAGACATGAATCCGAAACCAGAATAACTCATTGCTATATGAATACTTGTTGTTGCAGTCATGTAGAAAATGAGTTAATTTGAATGAAGAACATCGCAAACGAAGTTCATTCAAACGGAACCTGATAAATTTCTGAAATCCGAAAGCAAGAAATGTAAAATAATCATAACCACAGTTCCAGAATGTCATACAAAGTCTTGCCGTGTCCGTACTATCAATGACGCTACGAAATGTAGGCTGTTCAATCTCTTGATTATCATAAGTCTTTGTATCTAAACAAACTTGAAAGCACGAATCGTCCGAATCAGAATTGTCGTCAACCGCAACACTCCAAAAACGAGTATCGTTACGTAAGGACCTAATAAACTTGTCTTTCATTTTTCTGTCCTAGAGTACCAAACGACGAACCTCTTAATTCCAAAATTTAATTAGAATGACATGCACATTTTGTTTCTTGTCAGAAATTTTAGAGCGCGAAAACTTACCCAAATATTGCGTTAGAACACGGTTTCGCACACACTGATACCTATGTTCTAAATAGAAACACATAATTGCCGACCTCCTTTTATAAATGTTTAAGTTACCGTTCCAATCGAAATTGAAATGGGTTAACGAACTAACACCTCTCAAAACCAAATCTCGTTCCGGCCAAACAAAATCATCTTTTCCCGAGTACACGTCTTTACATACATTGCAACACTCACTAACGTGAACATTCTCAGTAATCATTAGCCTAAAAAAAAGGTCTAACCTTGTCAATTGCCGCCATCTTGTCTTCTTGTCTTCTTCGTCTTCCTTGATTGATCAAGTAATTAATTCAGGAAGAATTGTTTTCGCGCCACTCCTTTTATAGAGCTCCACCCAACCCCTTGCTTCCTATTGGCTGGGGCTCGGAATTCTTTGCCCCTTGCTTCCTATTGGCTGGGGATCAGAACTCTTTGCGCATGCTTAGCTCATATGACATAGTTTGCTGCTGACAGGCCAGAGGCTTATAATTTCGTTCTCTAGGTAACCTATGGTGAAAAATTAGCTGAAATGTCAATAAAATCTCACTGTTTTGGCTTTTTATTTAAGCGTGCAGTCTTTCTCTCGAGTAATTGTTTGATTATGGAACCAAATCCCAGCATCTTAAAAATGTAACCGACTGTCAGTTTAAGAATTCAAGAAATCGGGCGAAGTTGAGATGATTTTCAATTTAATACTGTACTTCCTCGAAGCACAAGCTGACAGAAAATTGGCTCGATCGTCTAGAGATAGCGACTATCGAAATCCACTCGACCAGATATCCAAGAAAGGCTTTTTTATGTGTTTGCTATCCAACCAAAGTTTTCATTTTAATTCCCGACTTGAAATGTTTACCGCATTTTCGGAAAACACGCAGAGCAATAAACAAGGCTTGATAATCGGGGAGTTCAAATTCCCTGACCTTACTTGGAACTCTCCTCTAGTAGACGACACTAGTAGACGCTCGTTCAATAACGCATATTTCATCCAGAACCCGCAACAGTGAAAATTACAATATTTTAGTTTGTATTAGGCATTGGCGGACAGCAGCTTTGTTTTTCTTCCAATCAAATTCCTCCAGCGAGTTCTTCGGACATTTGACACCACGTAAAATCAAATAAGTGCTTCAAAATAAAATGTTTTTTTAAAAAATGCAAGAATAAATGGAGACTAGAGCAGAGCTGTAGTGAAAATTCTGAGGTGTGAAGTGAGATTTAGGATCTAGCTTCCACAACAAGGCATAATTAGCGAGTTATGGACGAGCAAATTATTGTGGCTTTCAAAGATCATTGACTGTGAACTGATTCGGTATTCGATTCGCAGTATTAGTAAAACCTGTATTCGCACGCAGCGATTATCCCCTGCTTTAAAAATCCAATTCTTTTTTCGAGATAAAGTAAAATAACGCGAGTTTTGTGTATACAGTAGGGATTGTAATTATCTAATTATAACGTTTAGTTGCGATGAGCTTGCCAGTTAGGTGCAGAAAAATCAAATTGCACGCGTTTCGCGTTGGAATTTATCAATTTTGAATTGTGAACACTAAATTCAGTGACTTATCTTTTATTTCTGGCATGTTTGTGTGTCTTATGTCATCTTCTACAATTCTACGGGAAGTTACAAACGGCTATTCGTGGACAACCAAAATAGACCATCACAGAACTGCCGCTACATTCCAATGCGAGCTAATATAAGCTGTGAAGTCTGTGTCGCTTTAGAAAATTCTTCAAGACTGCAATAATTTCCAATAGTCGCGAGCTCTTGAAGACAACCATTAAGATGGTAAACCAAACGCCATAACGTTTTAATTCTTCTACTCACTGCAGTGGCATTGCAGCTCGTCAAACATCTCTCTTCGAAACAGCTTGGTCATCCATACCGAATTAAGATCAATGCGGAAAGCTGTGTATTATATAAGATTTTGGACAAGAATACAGTACTTACTTACTTACTTACCAGTTACAACCTACCCCTCATAAATGAGGATTGATGGTTGGGGGGTCGTCTACAGGTTTAACTAATTTAAAGGCAGTTGGTGAATTTGACTGATTTTGATTTTGAAATTATCCAGATTACATTCATTAAAGACAGAGGCGGGAAGATTGTTCCATTGTATTACAGTTCTAGAGAAGAATGATAGGCCCTCAGAGGTTGTGCTTGTTTTGAGAGGAATAATTACACTTTATTAACTATGGTAACATGACTTATCTTATAATAACACTTTATTAACTATGGTAACATGACTTATCCTTGCAGACGACTCACTTACGCAACTGATGCAGGCTATGGGTCCATCGGCTATTGACACTGAAATTCGCTCACTATCTCCTGACCTTGGAGGCGATTTTCTTCTTCTGAGGCAGTTTATGGAGTTTTTAGAGTCTCAGTTAGTGACCAGGCGGGATTTTGAAGTTACTGAAGCGTATATGGCTTTATTCCTTAAGGTAAAAGGTCAAGACTTTAATTTAAATCTCGATAAAAATTTGGACTTACCAACGTGGTACGCAGTTATGTTTGATGGTATGTATTATTGAACATTTATTAAGAATAGTAATCACATTAAAGTTTGTTTTTAAAAATCTTAATAATAAAGGACACGATGACAAGTTTAGTTGATGACGACGTTTCGATGCTCTCTGGCATCATTCTCAAGTGGTATTATTAATCTAAGTTGAACTGTTTATATACAGTGTATATGCTGCATACCGTTAGAATAATACAATTCAAATGAAAATGATACCAGGGTAAACACAAATGCCTGAAGGGAAAACAAAGGAAGACAGTAACTATTATCTACAAAAATGTCTCGAGAATGAGAACCTTGATCTATATAATTCATACGACGTAGTTAATATACATTGATAGTTTCAGTCATTCTTAATATTACACAGATAAATATTTGAAAAGAATTAAAAGTCATGTATACATTGACAGTTTCAGTCATTGTTAATATTACAGATGAACGTTTGAAAAGAAATAAAAGTCTCAAGGGATGAAAAACTTGACATTGACAGAGTCAGTTTGTTTGTTTAGAGACGGTTTCAGTTCTTTTGTGTAAAGCATTTCATAAATTAGGCATTCTAATTTGTCAGTACAGTGTTTAAGGACTTTGAAATTCTCGTTTAGACTAATCAAACTGACTCTGTCAAGGCCAAGGTATTCATCCTTTGAGACTTTTAATTCTTTTCAAATGTTCATCTGTAATATTAACAATGACTGAAGCCTGGGCATTCTGTATACCCTTAAATGTGTATTCCGGGTAACACTCCTAATTATTGCAAAAAAAATGTTTCTTAATCGTATACATTGTTGGTTTTAAGTGACAAATGTTTTTCGTTGTTCTTGCAGAAGATACCCCAGATAGGTCAAGCTTTCTCGTTTGGCTATGACGAATTTATCATCGACAAAACAAAAGCTGCCGCCAACTCCGGCTGACACAAATACCTCTCACGCGTGTAGTAGGAGTCGTCGGAGACACGATTTCTGTTTGTATTGCCAGAACGGGCATACACGCAGAAAGTATGCTTTGCGACCACGTGTTTCAGTTGTATTTACAAGTTGCTCTGTGGTGAGAAGTCCCAATGTCGTTTTTAAAACCGCAACCTGTATTCGCAGAATGTTTGTCTCGCAAATGTTTGTCTCTAAACTAGACTTATTTTGTTTTGACTCTTTCATCAATTTGAGAAAACGTGTGTGAAAAGTACTTGCCCTTGGCATTACATTTGTGCGGATGTAAGTTTTTTGGCAATGTTGACAGTTTCACAAACAGAGGGTGGTTTCAACATTACTTTAGATAGTTCAAGTTCAGAAGAACTATAGAGATAATCGTTTTAAAGTTTTGTATACCTGAACCCACGACCAGTGTTGATTTTATATCACTGTGATATTTAAGCTATGATGAGGTTAGAAAGAATTCTATAGCTTAATAGAGGTAGAACTGCCTCTTGTTGACTAAATATGCTCTAATAATTTTTTTGTTCGCCTGGAAGAATTTCTCCATAAAATCTAGTTGCCATTTACCGTACCTTTTTTTAAAACCGATGCAAGACTGTGCAAGAAACTAGTAAAAATTGCGTTTTTACTTTAATAACTCCATCTAGTATATTTGCCATTTTTAACATTTGACTTAGGATTTTAAATTTTCTTAATTTTTACTCAGTTTTCTTTGAGATATTTCTGGTATTTTCTGCATATGTTTAAGATCATCGTCTTTTGAACCTGTTCTCCTAATTCATTTTGTGAATAAAATCGTTGAAAAACACTTGCAACGGAAATAAAACTGAATGACTTTTCACAAACAGTAATTTTATTAAACACGAGTCCCCCCTGGCCTCCTTGTGCCTCGCGCGTCCCACTTTCTGAATTTACCGTAAGGCCCGAGCCAAACGTCGAACTTCATATATGCAAATTCTACTGTTCTACCTCATTTGCATTACGTTAGGCACCCGTGAAGCTCGACGTTTGACCAAGGTGTGATATACAAGATTGCCGCTGACTACAATAACAATAGGCTGATCTTATCAAGTGTTAGCTTCACATTGTCCCAAGGAACAATCCCAAGCGCCTTTGCGGTCCTAAACTCGTTCCAGTCCCAAATTCGTTTCTAAAGTGGCCAATACTCCCGGAACCAGCAAGGTTTCACACTGCAGTGCTGTTGGAGGGGTGACTTCTCTATCAATGCCAAAATAAGGCGAACACTAGTGAAATAAGCGGCAACTGCTAAAGTGGAAACTTATTCCCTCGTTGACACAACTAAAGAAAGTACGTTGTAAATAATATCGATGTCAATGACTGGGCAGGCCGCTTGAGCAGCAAAATCTGAATAACCAGTTTATATAAATTATTCTAGAAAGTCTATCTACTCCAATTTGCCAGCAAAGACCTCGGACAATTTTGTCACAGTTGAGGACACGTTTAATAAAAAGCAACAGTTCTAAACATTGTCACTTTGTTGCTGTGGCTTATAGGGAATTTTTGCTGATATCACTGTTCTACATTATGCTTTACTAGCACACAACTTTATATCGGGAAAGAACCAAAATAAAAAAGAAGCGAGCTGAAAACGTGACAACAAACGTGAGATTAGCGATCATAATTAGGTTCTGTACGTGCAGTTTCAAAGAAGACATCGGTGTGCAAAATACGCAGAATCACCGAGTGGCAAAACCGTTGATGAATTCTTACATTCTAACATTTCCATAATTAATAAAAAAATATCACGAGATCAGTATTTAACATACAGTATCGGTCTTGTTAAGATATGGTTTATTTTTAGAAAGCTCTTTCAATATTCAGAACTTCTCAATTTGTGTGATTCATTTAGAAAGGGAGAGGCATGTATGCTAATGAAGCAAACAACATAAACAACGATTCATTTTTAGAACTTTAATGTGTACTTTGTTTTCATATATAGTTAATATAAACACTAGCTACGTTTTTATCAGAGAAATTTAGTAACGCTTTTAATTTTTAATATTTAATAATAGAAATAGCTACTCCATCTCTTCGCTCGCGAAAGCCGAGGAAATTAATATAATGACAGGCGATATTAATCACTGTTTCAATGGCGGTTGTGATCGTGTTTAATTTCCAGCATAGTGGTAATAGCTGATCGGTCCAGCTTCATTTGGATTGGAATCATTTCGCTTCAATAGCCCATTGTCTTAAGCAGCGAATAAAATTTAAAACTAATATTATTGGCGCGTCAGTCGCCGCACATTATTTCATCGTCAACATTTTCTTAGGGAACCTAGAACCTGATCGAAATAACTGAACTTACTTTTTAGGATCCCCA
The DNA here is from genome assembly GCA_026546465.2 of Palythoa caribaeorum. NCBI lineage: Eukaryota > Metazoa > Cnidaria > Anthozoa > Zoantharia > Sphenopidae > Palythoa > Palythoa caribaeorum. The sequence goes on along the minus strand of JAOCNB020103110.1, from coordinate 2,530 downwards.
AAGTTGTCCTAGAACTCTGTCTACCAGAACGAAGAAAGCCGTTTGACTTTCTCGAAAAAGAAATATACTGGCGACTTAAAAAAATCATGTTTGACTTTGATTCTAATTATTTTTTTACGCCCTAATTAAAAGTTTATTCTAACAGCCTGGTGGGGGTAACAAGCACAGATTTAGTTTTAACAACGATTTAAACTTTCACAACATTTTTTTAAACATGTCCAGACTGCACACGGTAAGTATTTGCTTTTAATCAGCCTTGCTTTCAATCATCAGTGTGTAGGGCAGGGACTCTACAGCAGGTAAAGTTGCCACTACTTTAAGGAAAACGCGACTTGACTTGACTTGACTCGTTATTCATTCGACACATTAAGTGTTTACATGCACTTCACACTTCGATCTGATCTGTTTCCGTGGTTTTTTTCGTTGCCCTGATTTCATTTTATCCTTTAGAACTGAAGTTCAATTCCATGAGAGCTCATCAGAGCTGATGCGCAGCACAGATATGAACTCGTTCCAGGACGGAAGCCGTCTTATGAACGAACCGAAAATTGCGACGCCCAAATGCAGCATACAACGTTCAGACATTTGAGCTGTTTGTGTTCACCATGAATGCGTCCATAGGAACTTCACTGCATGATGTCAAGCGCTCTGTGTTCAGGAAATAAATCCCTGGCGAGTTGAGTAACCAATCGTGGTGCGTCCCTGAGTGAGTGAAGCGGATTTGCCACGAAAGCGTGCATATCAATTATTTTGAATGAGAATGCAGAATAATGTTTATTGTTCCTTAGGGCGTCCAGGTTTGTCAGCGCATGCTCAGCTTCTCCTGTGGCAGTGATTGGACGTCCTCCAGGCCCCAACTGTTTGCTCTGAATCAAAGAGAAAAGAATTAGAGGACGAATTTCTTGCTTAATCACGAAGTCTGACGAGTGACAGCATCTTTGCGAAGCGTTTGATCACAGACACAAAGTTTTGAGCACAATAAAGTCGTTCAAAACGTGACAGGTACAATTTTGGAGGAAGTTTAACGTAGAGCATAAACCCGACACTTCAGAAGTCCTACCTTCTTTGGTTCCCGCACGTATCCGGGATCTTTGGGCTGCAGTCTCAGCAAAGAGTTTGATGGCATTTGGGCCAAGAGGAACGCTTCCAAAACACGACATAGGAATCGGAACCTAAAGAAAACGACAATGCTTTCATCAAAGGTGCAACAGCAATCACGTTCTACATTACGATTCTCGGAGATAATTTTTTATCAAAGTTTGAAAGATGTTTTGCTATGTCGTGAAACCGTTTATATCGGATTCTAATAATATTTTAACGACAAGAACTATAAACGCACCACCAGGGATCTGAGCTCGAAAGACGCACAAAAAAGCATTAGAATAACTAAATCCACAAATTATACAACAAAAGGACACTAATATCGCTATCAATGAGTTTATGCCAGTCATTATTATCCGGGTTAAAAAATGAATTTAATAAACGAATGAATTTTGCGTTTATTACTTGGAAGAGAAGGGCGATTTCTTTCCCCATCCGATTGCCCCAAGCAACCCGGAGCTCTCCTTGTCCTCGGCCAGTGCGTGCAAGCGTGACGCTAGGAAAGTGAGCTGTTTAACAACACGGTTGAGCTGTGTTCCAGGGAAATCCGCCTGACGGTTGGCCAGCTGCATAATCTTGTGCCACAGTAACAACATCTTGTACTCGTTTTCCTGGCTGTAATACGAAAAATGGTAAATATAAAATAAAAATAGTGTCATTGATGCTTACACATTGGGTGAATAGAATAATGTAAACAATGATAAGAGAAATTAAAATTATATAGTTACACTAGATAAAAAATCTGAATTAAAACGTTCCCAATGTCTCGGCTGTTAGACCAGTTTTCATCAGGGGAAAAAGTGAGTTAGAAAGTGGACAATGATATTATAAAGGCTAAATTAAAATTCAATTTCATTTTTCTTTGAGACCCAAATACAAGCTTGTACTTTCTCAAACCGTCGTCACGCTTTAAAGGTCTATTAATCTACCACACCTATAAAAATTCACCTTCGCCATCTGCCACTGGTGCATAAAATATCAGCAGAGTTCCACAAGATTCCGTCTTGTAAGTTGAATTCACACTATGGCTAGAATTTCCAACAAGAAGCATCAAAATTCTTGTTATGAATTTTGACAGGTTATAGTTCGGAGAAGAAATGAAGGAGACGATAGGTGGAAGTGGCTGCCCTCGCTTATCAATCATAGCAACGTGGTGGTGAACCATCTGACCATCAATGACAACTGTATGTTTTTTTAACAACTTTTTTCTTCAAGTGGAGCAGCATGGTGTTAAGATTTTCAATTTTTTGTGTTTTCCCATTAGAGAACGTTGTACGTACGCACCAGCGACAGTTGTAGTTCCCTAGAGGATTTATAACCAGTGTTAAGTTCAGGACCCAAGTGTTTAATACGTAGCGCCTCAAGAAATAACAACTGATTCCAATTGTTTGATCTGTCAATAATCTTTGTGTTGTTGCGTACAGTTTGC
>JAOCNB020103067.1:0-11420 GCA_026546465.2 Palythoa caribaeorum | reverse complement strand
GGAGATATAATGTAACTAAGTCAAAGTACCAGACATTCTGCTGGGCCTGGGACCTAGAACTTAGACATTTGACAGGCGTTTGGCGCGTGTATTTGTTCGTAGTTACTTCTGTTCGGTTGAGTTTTGAGAGTGCGTAGTTTTGTATTTGGCTAACACTTACATCATCTAACATAGCTCTCCTGAATTTTCAACTAATACGGATGTGGTCGATCGTATATTCGATCAATTGGTCCGGGGACACCCAGGTAACCTTGTGTTCTTGCTTATGTTGGAATTGTGTCAACCCTCCAATAGCTATGTTGTTTTCCGCATCAAAATCTGCAATCATTTCTCTATTCTCGTTCATTTGAAGAAGGCTACGTTTGCCCATTATGCTCTCGTAGCGTGTGTTATTGGACACCATTTTTGCTTTGAAGTCCCCCAACAGTATAATTACTTCTTTTGCGTTAATTTTATTCAGAGTTGCTTGCAACTTTTCACTTAAATCCTCCTTAACTCCTTCATCCGTATCGTTATTTGGCGCATAAACTTGTACAATATTTAGCTTTATTCACTAATATTCTGGAATTAATTGGTTCCCGACTGATAAGCGCTTTCTGTGCCTTCTTTGACAGCATGATTTCAAGCCTCTATGTATGGTACGCATCAATCCTCATTAGGTATCCTTATATCCTGCGTACCTTTCCTTTAATCCTCAGTATTTATTCTTACATCCTCCGTTCGTTTTTCTATATCCTCCATACGTATCCTTATAGTGTGTTTGCACGTGACGTCACAGATTCATTAGCCGCCATCTTGGAGGAGTAAAAATCCAATATGTCGGTTGCTCATGCGGAACATGCGTCACAAAACGCTTCAGAAAAGGAAATTATTCATGAGATTCCTTTATCTAATTATGCAAAATCTCTTGCAAGTGTTGTACAGAAGCGTTATATTGACAAAATATCGTGTATCGGTGTTGATCCGCTTCTAATTCCGGACGAAAAGTTAAGTACAGAATGCCTTCCCCCCGTTGAAGCTGTTGATCTCGTATCATATTTGGTTCTACAGACAAGTTTCTACACAAAAGATCAATTTAAAAACTTCAAGAGCTTACAAGCCTACAACCAAATGGTCTCCGGTTTTGTAACGAGTGTTTTGGGCCAAATTTTGGTCGATAAGTACATAGTTGTAGCTAAAGTTCGTCACTCGCAAAGGATGAACGAACCGCCAGTTAAACTGTGGTTGATAATAACGAAGGAAGGTGGGATTCTTAGTGCACATTGTCAAGGTTGTATGGCGGGTTTAGGCGAGTGCTGCTCTCATGTTGCTAGCATTTTGTTTTATTTGGAAGTCTCGGCAAGGTTGAATGAGAAACTTGCGTGTACCCAAGTCAAGTGCTCGTGGATTTTGCCAGCTACAATAAAGAATGTGGAATATTTACGAGTAAAGGACATTGATTTCTCTTCTGCGAAAAAGATGAAATATGATCTTGACAAATCAATCGACTCTTTAGATCCTGAAAATGATAATGTAACTGCTGCTGAATTTTCTGGTACATCTACTCCAGTTTCGGACAAGCGAAAATTCAGTCTCATAAACATTAAGCCATCTTTAGAGGACCTGGACGATTTTTACAAGACTCTGAGCGAGTGCAAGATCAAACCAGTCTGTTTAAGCCTCGTACATCCGTACGCTGACACTTTTATTTCCGAAACGAGGGACATTAGCTCTATTTTGGATTTGTTTGACCCAAAGTTTTTGGAACTCAATTACATCAACCTTTTGAAAGAATGCCACCATGTCAAACTTAACATCACTCGTGAACAAGTTAAATTAATTGAAAGAAGCACTGTTGAGCAGTCCAAAGGTAATGCTTTTTTCAGACACCGTTCTGGCAGGATTGGTGCATCAAAATGTTATGCTGCTACTAATACAAACCCTGCTCAACCCTCCCAGTCCTTGATCAAGTCGATCTGTTATCCTCATGTGTTTCGTTTTAGCACAGCAGCAACAATCCATGGTTGCAAGCATGAGGATATTGCAATCAAAGCATACACCACATACATGAAGCAGAAACATTTAAACTTTCAAGTAAATAAATGTGGAACTTTCATCGATCCTGATTCTCCTTTCCTTCATGCTACCCCAGACTTTTTGTGTGAATGTGAGTGTTGTGGCCTTGGTTGTGGTGAAGTTAAGTGCCCTTATTGTATTGAAGGACTTGATTTTGAAAAATATTGTGAGCAAAAATCATCATGTCTTCAACCAGATGGTGAGAAGTTTGTACTGAAGAGAGAGCATGCTTACTACTATCAAGTTCAGCAGCAACTGAACATTACTAAGAGAGCCTATTGTGATTTTGTTGTTTATGCTACATCGCCAAATGGTTCAAAGATTTTTCAGGAAAGGATTTTACCCAACCCTGAACACTGGGCTACTCAGCTGACAAAGTTATCGGTTTTTTGGAGAAACTGTGTTTTACCAGAAGTCCTTGGCAGATGGTACACAAGGAAGATGGATTTAAAGAAAGAGCTTGGTTCTGTTTCTGGTACTGGTGATTGCTATTGCAGGAGAACTTCTGATGAACGAACAGTATCGTGTTCTAATCCAGAATGCCCAATCTCAGTTTTTCATTTGGCATGTCTCTTTATAACCAATGTTCCGAAAACTTGGTTATGTCCACATTGTAGAAAGCTCCCTAAATTTATTCGTAGTTCCAAAGGAGCTAAAAAGCTTGACCGCCCCAATTTTTGTAAAGAAGCATTGTTACTTGACACGATCTGTTTGTGTAAGGGAAAGGCAAAAGATGGAGACAAATTACTGAAGTGTCATAATGAGAGTTGCTCAAGTGGAAAGTTCTTCCATCTAAGCTGTTTGTCCTACAAGCGATATCCAAATAACTACAAATTATCCTGGTTGTGTAACAAATGTAAATTGGAAAGTATTGTTACAAAGAAAAGCTTAAAACCATTCAAGGAACCTTCTGTTTCCACTGCTAACACCTCTTTTCAGGATGATGATTCTGACATTGTCTACTTGGGTAGTAATGAGAATGTTGATATAGACAAATATGGGGAAATTGCTACATTATCTGCACATGACTTTGATTTAATAGAATCTCCTACTGGATGGCTAGAAAATACTATTATACAGTATGCTCAAGTGCTTTTACGAAAAGTCAATCCAGCTTTAAGTGGATTTCAACGGGTAAGTCTTGGTGTGTATTTGAATTTTGACAAAGTTGATGGGGATTTTGTTCAAATATTGCATGCTGGAGGAAATCACTGGGTGTGTACAAGCTCGATTGGATGTGAAAAAGGATTTGTTAATGTGTATGACAGCCTTTTTCACGATGCTATTGTTAATGATATCAAACAACAAGTTCAGAACATAGTTGGTGATGATTTCAAAGATATTTTAGTTGTTCCTGTGCAACAACAATTGAATGGTTCTGACTGTGGTGTTTTTGCTATTGCTTTTGCAACAACCCTGGTTTATACTCTTGACACAAATATCCCACAATTTGATGTACCTCAAATGCGATCCCATTTGTCAACATGCCTTAAAGCTGGACTAATCACTCCTTTTCCTGTAGCTGTATAGACAGCAATATAATACTGTACTGTACATAAAGCAATTCTTGCATGATTTCAGTTGAAAACCTGTGCAAAGATATTCCATAATTCTATGTGAGCATCACACATTTATAATTTACTTTGGAGATATTCTATTGAAACTTATATAATTAAAGAGTAGAATATTACTGGAAGTATATAATTTATATGTTTCACTGTAAAATAGTATGATATGAATATGTTTTTTACATGTATTTATAGTTTTATTATGCAGTATTATAAATATATTTACTAATAATTATTATAATACTGGAAGTAACATATTTTATAATATATATTATCTAACAACGATAAAAACATATTGATGTAAATATGTTGCTATTTGTAAAAATGTTGCTTTTAGGCACATGGGTATAATTTTCTAGGCTCAATTTTTGAAAAAGAAAAAGTAACAGGCAGGGGGGGGGGTATTTTTCGCTATCTCACAATAAGTTTTACTCCCAGCCACTTAAATAAGGTTCATTTCAATTTTTTTTCATTTTGGCATGCAACGTCAGTAACTTAAATTAATTTGCATTCAAATTAATAAAAATACGCATTGCTTTGGAAGGTATTAAGTCCCAGACACTAATCTCTCCACAATACTTATACATTTTATAGTATGTATTCAAAAATTCTGTAAATGAAAAATTATTTGTTTAAAGCATGTTCTGTGTATTTAATAAAGAAAGCATTTTTACTCAATACATTCCTAGTTCGTTACTGCTTCGCTGACATCTCAATAAAAATATTAAATATAGTAGTGCTACAGCAACTGTTTGTCTTAATTTAGCTCGAGAATTCTCCAATCCCTGCTGCCTAATGAACACCCTGTGAAGAGGCAAATACTCCCTGAAAAGACATTTTTGACAATATGCTTTAATATCTTGTATTTTTGTAATAATGTGTTAAATACAACCTGTACATTTTTCTACGAAATAAATTAATACTTTGAAATTAATGTGTGGGGCTCAAGGTAGGCCGTAGGCTTTGAATATAGGACACTAAAAAAATAAAATCCAATTTTCAGGCAGTTGAATGTGTTTACTCACTATACTAGTCATCTGAATAAAGGTTCTGCTGTGTAATCATATATTCCAGTGTATTATTGTAGATATATTTTTTTAACCCTAACCCAGCAACAAATTGACAACTTGTTCTGAGATTAGCCAACAGGCTGTGAACAAAGGTGCTATAACCAATAAAAATCAGTTAAATCAATATGCATTTGTTCTATTAAAATCTGTTTTTCTCATCCACCTGTAATAACACAACATGCTGTTGCCCAGCGGTCACCACCAAAACATTTCTTGCAGGAGACAGTTGAAAATTAATGGGTAAAATATTGTATGTTAATGTTGGTGAAAGCCATTCAAAAGTCCACATTGCTCATTAATAGAGTAATATATTAACAACAAGATATCACTGTTATTAGCACTAGACTATGAATTCATGCATCAACATGAACAGAAGTTATTCAAATGAATATTTTTAATTAATCTCATACAAGAAATGCCAAAAAAATGTTTTATTAAAGTTCCACTCATAAAAATGATGCCATGATCAAATGTTAATGACTATAAAGGTCAATTCATTAAATAATAAATGTAAAACAATGATGCTAGTTTGGAAGAGACGAACAACCAGTAGCAGTAACAGCAGCTATGTTTAATCAAATGGAATGGTAGGTGGGCAAAGATTGACAAGAGCTGAGCAAACTCTTATTATCCTGTCAATAAGAGGAACAGATTCACCAGTTCTACAAGCAAGGTAATCAGTGGGTAATGTTTGTTGAAGGATTTTGTATTTCTGTCTAAGCATTCCAATAATTCTTTCAACATGAATCCTCACTGTGGCAATCTTTCTTGTCTTCTCTACATCAATGGGATCAAGTTGGTCTTTTCCTTTTGTGAAAGCTGGAATGTTTAAGTCAGCATGATGAAACAAAACACTTTCATGGACAGTAAAACCTCTGTCAGCAAGGACCATATCACCTGGCAAAAGATTATCTAGAATGCCACATTTCTCAGTTAAAAACTTGTCCGATGTTCTTCCTCCCCAAGCCTCACTTACATAGCAAACTGTTCCCTGTGGTGTTATACCAATCAAAACCTTCACAGTGTTATGATGTTTATAATTAGAAAAAGTCTGAGCTCTTGCACGAAGGTTAGTTGGCCGATCAATAAAAATCTCAAAACAGTCAATAATAACTGTGATTTTACGACCAAATGAATCCAAAAAACATTTAGGCATGGTCTTGTACAATTCTTCACGACTTGGCCATTTAATGAGAGGGCTTAAACGAAGATCCATTACAGTTAACCAGGAAACTAAAATGCGAGAAACAGAAGACGATGATATCTTTAGCCGATATGCCAGATCGAGATGTGGGACGGCAAGTCGTAACTTTACTAACACCATACAAAACTCTTGAAACTTGAATAACACTGTACGTCTTCTGTCAACATGAGCTTCAACAAAGGAAAACACTTTTTGAAGAATTTCAAAGGATGGCAAACCAGTGTAAAATTTTACTTTATCATCGTTTCCAAAAAAGAAAGCTTCGTTGAAGTCGGAAGATGGCGTGTTTTGATGCAAGGATTCTGGCTGGAGCATGGAATTATAACTCAACTCTGTTTGGGTAACTGTATGCCTCAAGTGCTTAGGTAAAGTCTCAGGGATGTCTTCAATATCTTCCATTTCCTCATCCATTGGAGGGAAAGGTAAATTTTTGATACTAAGTCCAGGCTCGTTGAACTTTTGTTGTTTCTCAGCTGCATTAATTTCGCGCTTTCTCCTTTCGGTGGCTCGTCTTGCTTTCTCCTGACTTTGCTGAATTGATGCTTCGCTGACTTTTAATTTATCATGTCCAAGCTTAAGTGATGGTACCCAATCGACATTCCACTTGGCCCACAGAGGAGCCGCAGTCCCAGAATGAAAATGCTCACCGCAAACACGATCATTTTTTAGAATTTTGTCCGTGAGATCCTCACGGCTTATGGCGGTCAACCACCGTCGTCTCCTTTCGGTTGACAAAATCTTCGTTTCTTCGCCTTGATTCGTAATTATTTTAGGCACCCGACAGAAAGCAAGATCTTTTCGCTTAGATCGGTCATTGGAACATTTTAAAACTAAGCAAAACGATGGCATATTGCAATAAAACACGAAAACAATTTGCAAGTATAATAGTAAAGACAGTTGTTCCACGCCTGTTTACTCCTCCAAGATGGCGGACATAAAAAGTTTGTGACGTAACAGTGACGTAGGTGCAAACACACTGTTCTCACGGTACTAAAGCTGAAAGGTCTTTCCCTTGCGAACAACTAATCTAAACCTAATATTAGAGGTAACTTTGTTTTTCCAATAATCAAGGTCAATGCAAAAGTTGACAGATAAACGTAAATGATTTTAAAAACTAAAGCCATTTGATTATGTGCCGTAATACTTGTATAAGCGCAGTTTCATAGTTGTGCTTATTGCGTGTTGATGGACAGTCCCTCAGCTTTCTCCTGGCCACATAAGGTTTACAACTCAGGGCGAATGCTGAGCAATTTCTGAACATTTGTTGCCGGAGCTGTTTAGATCTGCACACCACTATCACCATTAGGAACTAAAGAAATAAGTAAATTTAACTAAATTATAAAAAAATACAATTCTGATAAACATTCCAAAAATGTAAAAATTGTTATTGTAATTTGTGATACAGTCCATAAGTTTTTAATTTCATTCAATGACATGTTAATTAGGCCCTAGCTAGTTCAGGATAAAAAGTTTAAAATCTGATCTCGGAAAATTATTAAAATACTTATACTTATACTTATATAAACACGTTTACTAAAATCTTACAAGCACTTTAAAACTCTCAAATTTTCGGCAACTGCTATTTGCCTTCGTCGGGAGAGAAAGAATTATCATATTGCTTCAACGCTGATTAAAAGTGCATTTAGTTTCCATCCCAAGGGATTTTCAGAGCGGGAGGTAGGGCCGTGGACATTCCTTGCGATCATTCACTAGCTAGTTGCTAGCAACACACAAGAAAGCCCTTTAGTTTTAAGAAACTGCAGTCAATCTTTCGTGATCAAATTGATTGAATTTTAGTTACCAATCATCACTTTCTCTAGACTGTGAATTGTTTATTGCTTGACAAAATAATTTAGTACTTAAAATGTAATAGTATTAGTTGTACCTGCTGCAGACATGCCTGTGTTGCTGGTTGTTGGAACTTCATGAGAAGCTACATCAATGCTAGCTTGAATTTTAAACGGTTATCAAAACTATATTTGCTGCACATACTCTTCCCGACATACGTCACGTTTTACATTAATGATCTGTGATAAGACATTATTTATTTCAAATGAAAATTAGTGACCATGAAAAAGCAACAAAGAAAGAAACATAATTGACTAACGAACGTTAACATAACCAAACAAACCAATACCTTAGCTAATTTAAAATGTGGAGGTATATTTTCGACTACACAGTCTTAAGACATTTTGTTATGAAAATATAATATAATGTACCATTGTATGAACAGTGAGTAATTCGTCTTTAACTGCAAACTTAGTATGTACACACCTCATCATTTAGGCAGCCAAATTGAAATGGCACTTTCCGTTCAGCGAAGTAGTTACTAAGGAGCTTCTTCTCATTGTCATAAAATGAGTACCTATCCTGCACCGTCTTGGAGTCTGCCAAGTCAATCACACCGATGGCTGACTTGACAATCACCTTCTCCAAGTCCTCTTTTGTGGCTCTTTCTGATAGTCTCCATTCAGTGTACACCTATCAGATATAAAACAGTTGAAGACTAATGAGATGCTTGGAGTGCACGTCAGTGGTATTTGTAGATGTATGCTAGTATGTAAGTACGGCTTACGTCTAATAAGTAAGGTCGTTTAAGTTGAATGCATGAATTAAAAAAATATCATATATTATATATAACTTGTATGCACAGAAGAACCAACGAAGGACTCCAAATGGAAGAAGAATCAGTATAAATAATTATTCGCAGTTTGCTTCAAAAGTTCATAATGGAATGTCAACCCAGTTTATTTACCTTTTTGATTTCACAAAAGTGCGTTGTTAGTTACTGCAAAGATGGTCTTGTCAGGATATATTCTGACTTGCCTTTTGGCACCATCTCCATTCTACGCTAAAAAAACTGTTCCATACCGGCTTCCAAGGTTTCTGTGGGCTTCCGATAAACAAAAGCACCATCTCTTCTTTCAAGGAACACGACTTTGGCATTCCAATCTCATTGCAGCATTCTACCAACCTTCCTAAATGAAATTTTTTTTGATGGTACGCTGCAACCCACCCATCTCTCTCTGTTCCCTATAAAATAAACATAAATATAATCTGACTTCACCAACCTCAACTATAGAAACTTTTGTACTCACATTTTTTGAGTAAATAATTTCAAACCTTCTTCCTTTTTGTTGGGAGATGTGCATTTGCATTTTGTTCAGGACATAGAATTGTTTCTTGAATCATTTCCTATAATATAAATTAATACAACATTAAATAATACAAAATATCATAAAAAATACAAGTCAACATAAATTAAAACAAAATAAAATAAATTAGTAGTTTAGGTCTTGCTTTTAACTATATCATAATATCGTACCTCTGACGCTTGGCCCTAAAATTCTTTCTTCGCTGTTTCTTCCCACTTTCTTTTCAGATTTGTTAAACCTAAATTGAGCACTGTCTGCTGAAAAATAGTAATATTCTGTAAAATATATAGATTTAAAAATGAACCAGACGTAAAGCAACCTGCAGCTAACGCCACTAGCTCGAGACAAACAGCACTGAGCTAATTGACCTCCTCTTGGCTCACATCATTAGTTGTGCGAGTTTCGGCATCAAATTTGTCTTTGTAAATGTCCTGTCAAAAAAAAAGCCATTGGTATGATAGCTGTAATTAGCATGTAGTTTACAATAATAATTAGTGTGATGAACGCTACACTGAAACAACCACAGCTCTAGACATATTTTAAAAGCGGTTTGAAACATGTATATAAATAGATTGGATATTTCGGAAATCTTTGTGTGTTTGGGTTGTTCAATATTTCAATGTAAGTTAAGCCATCAGAAATTCAGACGGGCATGATTTAAGTAGTTTTTATAAACTTACAATCTGAGTATTTTCTTCTTGTCAGAAATGCATTTGGTCCTCTGAGATCCTTTGCTTTCGTATTTGCAGACTGCTCCTAATTGGTGAAGAAGAAGTCGTTGGTGTAAAAGGTGTTAGTGACATGGTCGGTACTATAAAAGTACAAATCTTTATAAAAAGCCATGGAAGAGATTACGTTTTCGCATGACCATCAGTTATACATCAACAGTGAAATATATAAAAAGTTTTGAGAACTGAACTAAACAAATTTGTGCAGGGATTGACTGAAACTAATGGTCATGCAAACATTGGCCAATAACGCTAATCAGCTTTCTGATGTATCAGAGCATACATATTAATTTATCGTATAATTATAAAGTCGCAATAAAAGTTAAAATATAAATGGTGTATAATTTTGGTTAAAACTTTACACAAACGTATTCGACTCAATTGCCGTCGTCAGGTGCATAAATTTGAAATGGGCCATAAATACCATAACAAAATGGTCATATAAATATGTTTATCTCAAGAATATACTGATAAAGAATCAACATTATGTTTCAATTATTCTAAAGGTCTTACTACTGGAACACGCTGAAACGTGAATGGAGTTAGTTTGTGTAAGGATGGTAGCCTCCGTAAACAGCTTTTTCCATTTTTCTTTGTCACACTGCAATTGTTTCACCTCCTTTTCCAGACGATGGACGATGGATGCTCCTCCCCAAAAGACCTTTGTCTGTTGGGGAGGAGCTCCATTTGCTGCCTCTCTAACCTCACACTGCAATTGTTTCAGCTTTTCCAGACAAAGGTCTGTTGGGTACGAGCTCCACTCAGCTGCAGTTGGACCACGTCCAATGGTCTTCTGCCAGTTGGCTTGTCGCTTGACCTCTGCTTCCTCTAAGACAGCCACAGAACACTATGAGGTGCTTACGTCCAAAAGGCGCTTTTGGTAACCTGTGTTGATTAACGATCTTGCATTTGACACCTCTGCAGAAGAAGCGTTAGTTGTTGATGCCACGCGACACCATTTTTACCATCGCACCCTCCTTTTCCACCACCAATTCATAACATTTAGCATTTTTGAAATATTGCTGGCCTTTCTCTTTATGTGTTTTTCTAACTCGTCCTCTGCCTTTTTTGCTTCTGTCGATGTAACTGCACTGTAAACTTCATTCATAATTTTTCAAGCTTTGTTTGGTCTATTTTACTAGGAAAATACTTGCTATGCTTTTGGACATCTTGTTTAAAATGACCAACAATGTTTTGTCTTTTACAGCTCTGCCCTTTGCTAGACACAGTCCTTTCCAAAGTGCCCCACCCTCATCCCCAACATACGATTCAGCATCTAATCCTCTTCCAATGTAGTCACTTGGGTCAATGCCGTATTACTCAGCAACCGTGGGGAGAATATTATTAACCTTTTCATCAAACGTTTGGACCATTTTGGCAACATCAGAATTTTAATAATAATACTAGTTAATCTTTACTGAGGATGCCAACATCACAAAAAAGTGGTTTACAGGGAGGTCCTCTAAAGGAAACTACATATAAATATAATTACATAAAAATACAAATTTAAATACAATCGAGAAAGTATGAAGATAAAACTATATTAATTTAAAAATTAACATGAAAAAACGATAACTATTTAGTTAAAATAGCGCTTTCTTGATACCACGCTTAAATTGACCTAAAGTGGGCACATCTCT